>CABEEJ010005701.1:6293-47076 GCA_901482245.1 Timema douglasi | reverse complement strand
AATATTTTAAATTAGGATTGGGACCCTTAAATTACAGAAGTTTTTTTTTAAACTCAGCTTCTTACAAATAAAGTAAAAATCTTTTATAGAGTTAATATGTTATTTACGTTACATATGTGGAATATAATAATTAATCATTAATAAATTTATAATTGGCTATAAACAGTAATGAAGATTCTTGAAAAGAGGAGACTTTCTTTAGTGACCATGTAAAACCAATCAATGTGGGCAACAGTGCCGAAATAACGTTTGACGTGGTTAAACTTTTAAAAGCTAAAAAAAATACGGGCCCTTATGTTAATGAGAGCAAACATAATTAATTGACCTAGTATGTAAACATTAGTTATTGATTTTATCATTATCAGAAAAATAAAGTAATTTTAATTTATTAAATCAAATCATTCGGGCATCGCTAAAAGACATAAATCTTCCCCCATCACTCCTTCCCAACAGTCAAGAAATAATTTAACGACTTAAGGCCTTCTCTAACCTAGGTGTTGGGCGTAGCTAGGCAAACTATTCTGCAGTCATGTGTGGAGGAATATCATACTTCGCGGGCTCAGTGAATTATAAGTTGCTACCTTTCAATTTCGACGGAGTGTTCATTCAGCCAGGACTAGAACCCTTATTACCATCAGCGTAAAACCAGACTAACATAACATTAAGTTTAGTCCACTTGTTCAGCAATATGGATATAATTTTAATAGTATAACAATTCCCGTGGACATTGTCATATTTCTAATAATTTATGATAAGAATGATTAATAAATAAAGACAACTTTAAATATTAAATTATAAATAGCTTGGTGTTTTGTGACAAAACTCTACGTCAAGTAGTCAAGTATTGATTGGAAGTTAATAATATATTATTAGTAATAATATTTTAATAATATTTAAAATATTTTAAGTTTATAACCACTATTTTACTAATTGATGTGGAATTTTGTCACAAAACATAAAGTTATTTATAACTTAATATTTAAAGTTTGCTTTCCTTATTAATCAGTCTTAAATTTCTCTTTACCAACAAAACCATGAATATTACTAAAATTTATTTAAATTAAGTGATACAATATTTATTTAGTGTAGAAGAAGTGTATGTAACAATAATACTAATTATTAAAATCTACTGTCCGACCAAAATATTTAGTAATATATTTGCCGAAGCTTAGATTATTAATTAAAAACACTCAGGTGTTTTAATTTCATTAGAGACCATATTTCACATTTATTTTACGCCGAGGCAAGTAAACCTCTACCACATAACGGTGTAGGTCAGAATCGTGCCGGGGTAATTATTGGAATAAGTAGTAATTGCCTTCTAAAGGACGGTTTCCCCTTAATAAACATAGAACATTCCCATTATTCCATGAGAAAACCATTACAACAGTGTTGTGAGTATGAAACCATAAATACACCAGAAATAAATTCGTATGGATCTATTCTTGCAGCAAGAGTTACCTCAATTAAGACTGTAATTATAAGCGAATAGAGGAGTAATTTATTGGCTCTGTAGAAATTTGTTTTTCGCACGCAAACTACTCTTCATTAGAAGTTAAATGCTAACACTGGGTATAAAGTGCCATAGTTATGTAATAAATGATATGATTTTTTATTCTTTTGCGCTTTAGCTGATATTTTTGAATGAGATTTGTAGTTTGGGCGTTACATGGAAAGTTTAGAGTGCAAAATACAATTCCGTAAAAAGCAATATTAAGTTAAAATTGTGATCTAATTGACTATTTTTTTCAAGGCACACTTTATTTATGACACACACCATCTCAATATTTAAATGAATATGAAATTTCACCATTGATTTTATAACAAGATTTATTAAAAAAATCAAAAATGGCTAGGATTAAATCTCTGACCTCTCGGTCAATGTCAATCTAAATAAAATTAGATTGACATCTTTATCCGCGTTTCCACTGGTGTGGTAATTTTCAAATATATCTTCTCAAAATAAGGTGTATTTAATAGATTGAAAATAGTCTAAAAATAATTTAACCTTATCTCATTACACATTAGAGTTATATGAGTAGGTTGGAATGTAGATAAAACATATATGCATTTTCATAAAAGAAGGATGGAAATTATTTTGAAAAAGCTCCTTCTGTACATCTAGCTGGGCTTAGAACCCCTACCCTTCTATCATCGACAAATAAGAATAAATAAGTTTGTCAATTAGACTATGTGCCCATCGGTTCGGTTGGACAAATTTTAAACAACCATAATTTTAGTTATTGATTGGTGTATTTAAAAAAAATTAAGATTAAATTTATATTATTTTTCCAACCGAACGTAAAGTCCAAACGGGGCTAAGGTATGATTGAAATAAAATATTCAGCCACACTTGTATCCAGTATAACATTTAAAAAAGGGCAATATGGTTATTTGCTGAGAATTATCTAACGCTAGTTCTAATTACGTAGTATGAACGTTAAAATCGTGCCTTTCAATCTGCCATTATCAACCAACCTTACGCACAAATCACGCATGTCTGTTATTTGCATCTCCCTGTTCATGTTGAGCGTAATATTTGAAAAAAAGTCACGCTTTTAAGTCACGAACTTTGGTTCTTTACATGAACCTAGAAGTGTACTGAAATTAAGTGGGGCGAAGATCAAACTACTTTTTACTAAAATTCTTAATATCAAAATTTGGAACATCACTATTTAAAAATAATTGTATTGAAATATTTGTTTTAAAATTCATATACTTGTACAAATCAACCTTCTATTTTATTTATATTAAATTAGAATGATATCTTACAATTTAAATTATGAAATACGTTCTTTATTATTCTTAATAAAACGGACAAAGGTAACGAAACCTTTAGCGAAAATATCGACATTCTATTTACGAGCAATATGACATGAATATAGTTAATTAAATACATTTTCTTTAGCTAACGTATTCTTAGATTTATTTGTGATAAAACAAAGCTGCCATGTAAAAATATGTTTCTATGCGAAAAGTTTCCATGCTTTTCATCTAATGAATTAAACATAGATTTTATAGAGATGGACATCTATTTTTATTAGAAAATATAAAAACCAAGCGGCTGCCACCATTAGCGATGATAGTGCCAACAAATTTGGGTAGAGGGTGTCGTGTGGTCATCACAATGGACTATACGGCCGTTTATCTTAGTTTTATAAACCGGAGCTGATATTTCTTTATTCAAGTAGCTATTCATTTGTCCTCACGAAGCTGATTTGATTCCGTTCCAGACCCACTGCCTCACAGATACATTTTGGATGTTCCAGAAATCGAACCCAAGACATCTGTATCTGTAGCCAGGAACTGTGACCACTAAAGCAAAGAGGCGGTCTATTAGAGCGCATGCGTGAACATAAAGTATATTTGATTTAATCGAAACATCTCTTAATAGTTGCAAGTGTAGAATTAATAGAAGCACTACCATTTATTTATTGTACACCACTCTTTCCATCCGTCAGGGTTGTTCGCAATATAAAGGCGTGGGAATGAGGAAGATATAATTAGGATAAATGTACCTGCATTATCATGGAGATAAATAGAGAGAGTATGTAGGTGAGGTTGACGCATTAACATTTGTTTCTTTTAATGATGTTGTCCACAGTATAAACATATAAAATTCATTAAAACTAGTACAGAGTTAGAGAATATTCCATTATGCTTGTGAGAATCTTCAAGTTTTGGCACATAAATTTGTTTTATCCCAGATCTCATTTAAAGCATTCACTCACACGATACTGGGTAATGCAAGATTGACCATTTGAATCTGACAATCTCCATATCGATAGAGTGGAGATTTCTTGTTGAAACAGAAGAAAACAATCTCAGTTGTAAGGCAGCGGTATAGTGCAAATAATAAGTATGTTCTTATTTAATATCAGTAGGATATTTTAAGTTTCTCTCATAGCCACAATATATATATATATATTAAATTTAAAACAAAAATGTAATTTCAGATTAAATTATGTTGGCATGATTGTGCAATTATAGAATAACTACATCCGACAATAACTTAAACCTTGGTCGCCTAGGTTTATGCACCGACTGCTCCATTCATTGAGATATCCGGAATCATTGTGCCATTTAATTTATCATGCTACAGTAAAATTATTGTATGTATGGTACTGTAAATGTGCCGAGTTCGTTATTTTGTAAAATAACCAGTGCATATATAGAATCACCGAAAGCGATGGTTTATTTAACAACTAATAGGATTTATCTAAATATACCAGTGATTTTATTAATTTCTCAATGCAGTTATTTACATTTACCTGTGATTTAATCAAAAAAAATCGTGTATGTGGATAAAAATATAAAATATAAATCCAAACTCGCCTAAACTAACCTAGTCTAACCTAACCTAAGCTAAAATAAACTAACCTAATTTGCCTGACTTAACCTAACCAAACCTAATCTTGACTTGACTTATAAATATTCACTGGTGGTTGATGATAATTTGGTAAGCTCAGCGGCGATTTTATAAAATTGTCGGTGAGTATATGAAATATTAAAGACATTTATTACATTCGCCAAGTGAACCAGTGGCTTTGTATAATCACCGGTGACTATACATATTCACCGCATTCAACACATTCACATTAGCATATACACTGATACTAAAAAAAAATTGTCACATAACCCTGTATGAAGTGTATCTTCAACTATGAAACCGCAAATTTGTTTGTGCATAATTCAAGTTATATATATTATATAATCTAGATCCAAGAAAGAGAAAGAAACTAGGACTCCCATAATGCAGGACCCTACGTCAGTATATCTTGTGTGGATAACTCTAAATCTAGCCCTTATTGATCAATGTTAATCATGAAATAACATTTTATATTCTTCGTAACTTCTGGTGTACGCGTACCCTAGGTTGACTACAACTATATTGTACAGTAGAGTGGTTGGACTACAAGAGTTTAAACACTTGTACGGGTGCTATTTTTCTATATCTACCCACATACTGTCTATTTTTCTATATCTACCCACATACTGTTCTATTTTTCTATATTTACCCACATACTGTTCTATTTTTCTCTATATACGCACATACTGTTATATTATTCTATATATACGCACATACTGTTCTTTTTTTCTATATCTACCCACATACTGTTCTATTTTTCTCTATATACGCACATACTGTTATATTTTTCTATATCTACCCACATATTGTTCTAATTTTCTATATCTACCCACATACTGTTCTATTTTTCTCTATCTACACACATACTGTAATATTTTTCTATATCTACGCACATACTGTTATATTTTTCTATATCTACGCACATAATGTTCTATTTTTCTATATATACGCACATACTGTTTTATTTTTCTATATCTACCCACATACTGTTCTATTTTTCTCTATCTACCCACATACTGTTCTATTTTTCTCTATATACGCACATACTGTTATATTTTTCTATATCTACGCACATACTGTTATATTTTTCTATATCTACTCCACATACTGTTCTATTTTTCTCTATATACGCACATACTGTTATATTTTTCTATATCTACCCACATATTGTTCTAATTTTCTATATATACTCACATAATGTTCTATTTTTCTATATCTACCCACATACTGTTTTATTTTTCTCTATCCACGCACATACTGTTATATTTTTCTATATCTACCCACATACTGTTCTATTTTTCTCTATATACGCACATACTGTAATATTTTTCTTATATATACGCACATACTGTTCTTTCTATATCTACCAACATACTGTTCTATTTTTCTCTATATACGCACATACTGTTATATTTTTCTATATCTACTCATATACTGTTCTATTTTTCTCTATCTACCCACATACTGTTATATTTTTCTCTATCTACCCACATACTGTTCTATTTTTCTCTATCTACGCACATACTGTTATATTTTTCTATATCTACCCACATACTGTTCTTTTTTTCTCTATCTACCCACATACTGTTCTATTTTTCTCTATCTACGCACATACTGTTATATTTTTATATATCTACCCACATACTGTTCTATTTTTCTCTATCTACGCACATACTGTTATATTTTTCTATATCTACCCACATACTGTTCTATTTTTCTATATCTACCCACATACTGTTCTATTTTTCTCTATCTACCCACATACTGTTCTATTTTTCTCTATCTACCCACATACTGTTCTATTTTTCTATATCTACCAACATACTGTTCTATTTTTCTCTATCCACGCACATACTGTTATATTTTTCTATATCTACCCACATACTGTTCTATTTTTCTCTATCCACGCACATACTGTTATATTTTTCTATATCTACGCACATATTGTTCTATTTTTCTCTATCTACCCACATACTGTTATATTTTTCGATATCTACGCACATACTGTTCTATTTTTCTCTATCCACGCACATACTGTTATATTTTTCTCTATCTACGCACATACTGTTCTATTTTTCTATATCTACCCACATACTGTTCTATTTTTCTATATCTACCCACATACTGCTATATTTTTCTATATCTACCCACATACTGTTATATTTTTCTCTATCTACCCACATACTGTTCTATTTTTCTCTATCCACGCACATACTGTTATATTTTTCTCTATCTACGCACATACTGTTCTATTTTTCTATATCTACCCACATACTGTTCTATTTTTCTATATCTACCCACATAGTTCTATTTTTCTATATCTACCCACATACTGCTATATTTTTCTATATCTACCCACATACTGCTATATTTTTCTATATCTACCCACATACTGTTATATTTTTCTCTATCTACCCACATAGTGTTTATTTGTCACAATAACAGAAAATCTATTCTTTATTGGTTTACATACCCGGTGATATGTGAGAGTATCTCTGTTGACGTAAGCTCTTTGTTTATAGGACCAGTGCTTTCATTCGACATATCAATGAACTACCTGAATCTTGTCCAATCCAATCCAATCGAGAAACCTTATTAGTGCCTTTAACCTGGCCAACTAGTTCCTCTTATTTAGAAGCTTACAGCCCTACCTTTATTTTATTACGAATGTACCTATGAAGAAAAACAAAAATTGGTTTTGCGGTCAACATTTTTAGCATATTACAAAATTATTAATGTAATTTTATAGATATTGATAATATATAGGCTGTTAGGAAATTCTTAGCCCAAACTTCACATATAGTTTGTTTGGACCAAAAGAAATACAAAATACCAATGCACTTACATTCGGCAAACTATGTTAACACCATTAAGCTATGTTCCAAGTTCTAGCATACAGTGCCTGGAGAGCAAAGCTGTGCAGGAATGCGTCTCAACCGGGTGCATAGCGGTCAGGTGCACGGCACTGCTCATATAATAATGGAAAGTACTTTCTGTTATTTAGGACTTTTGATGATGATCCTCGGAACGTATTCTCATTTCAAGTTGTACTGCTGTGTTGTTTACTATTAAATGAGGTATTTTCTTCTGTCCGTATTCTAAGATGTCGAGTTGTGCAGTGCTACGCGCCTAACTACCACGCAACTCAAACAAATTAGATGCGCAGTCTTGGTATTGAGTTTCCGAACACCCTGTATTGTATAAAAATCCCATCTGAAAATCACGTCACTTGTGTTATGAATACTTGAAAGTAGTTCCAGTAGTCTTTTACATTTGTCAGATACACCATTTCATAATCAATTTAGGGTATATTTACTATCGGGCTACTTGAAATTTAAATCATTGTCCAGAAAATCTCACAACATCAGCAATTTGACACAGCACATCTCGGAAGACATTCAATAAATGGTGACCAGTTATAGATTACTTATAGGTGACCTGGTGGTCTAGGGTTAAGGTGTCATACTTCTATGCTGGCGTCCGGGGTTCAATCCTCAGTCCTGGCAAAGATTTATCTGATTACCAAACCCTCCCTTCCCCTCTGACAAGATATCTTGTTAATGTGAGGAATTCCAGGTCTCCACCGTGGTTCGAATTCCACGTTAAACTGTAGGTCCTTCGTTTAATCTCACAATAACCCTACCATTACACATTAGCGTAAGTGCGTATAACCCGAACGTATAGCTAGACGCGGTGCTAATAATAATAATAATAATAATAATAATAATAATAATAATAATAATAATAATAATAATATAGAAGAATAATAATAATAATATAGAATAATAATAATAATAATAATAATATAGATTACTTAAAGTCTAGAGTACATGACAGTATCTGTTGTCATAGAGGACAAATAATTGTATATATTAATACATTTTATTACACCATAATTGTTTTTATCTTAATGGTTTCTCTATTAATTTAGACCAAGTTTTAAAACTAAAACATTCCAGTGATGCACCTTGCATATAATATTGATTCTACATAAGGTCTATGTTTTTAAGTACCGAATGTTCAGTACGTTCAAAGCAATATGCATCATTGTTGCTGAACACGGGATGAACTCATTTTTATTCCATTGAGGCACTTTGTTTGATAGCCATTGGCCATTGCACTTAAATTCATGCCAAACAGGTACTTTATTTAAAGTGAATTTTCACTATGATTATTTTTTTTAAATCAATTTGGTCAGCCAACATTTCATTTTAGGTGCTATGCCGTCCATTTTAACGATAAAATATATGTACTTTTTTTGCTTTACGTCATTCAAAAGACACGCACAAGTTCTCATGGTGTCTATAACTTCAAACACGCAATAAACTGGATTGCCTGTGACCACGAGGTAGAGGTTCAAATCTCACGGCAGGCTACAATGTTGCTGTTATTATATCATGTAGATTATTATAACATTGTTTTACAATTATCTCTGCACAATAGTGTCCATACAATTCTCCTAAGTAACCCTGCGAATTCCCACTCATTTGATCAAGTCGTTAATAAAGTTGGTGTCCGAGGTAATAATTAAGAAGTATAAGATATAAATGGCTTTATTTTCATGTGCGTTACTTCATAAAACTCTTTCAGATTATGCATAAGCTTACACTAATGGATTAGAAATGAGGTAGGTAGAATTTAAAGCATGTTTGCCAGCAATATCATGGATAAAGAGTGACCTACCATTTATAAATGACCACCGCTAGTACAAAAAACCAAGTTTCGGGACTAAATCTCTCTGTAATCGTTAATCCAGTATATTCCAAGAGTGATGCCTTGAACCATGCAAGCATCAAAATGAGCAAATATTGCGTTAATGTAAGATTTATATCTCTATCCTGAAATAACGTCTAAAGTCCAATTTTTAAGTTGTCTAACATTATTTTCAATCTAGAAGCCTGATTTCCCAATTAGAGGTGAGTAATTCTTTTGGTTTTTCAAGAATCAGAAAAGAGAATTTTTTCTGGTCAAAGCTAGCAAAGAAAATTTTAAAGAGCATTGTTTCAATTATAATTTCTAATGGCTAAGAGCTTTACTTTGCATCCATTACTGTTTCCCGCTTGTGGTTATTCAAGCCATATATTTCCCACTACATACTTGTTACGTCTGTCGTATCTTAATATGCCTTTTAATCTAACTTAAGACTAGGACAGGCACAACATCAAGTCCCCAGAAGTTAATTAATCACTGTAAAAATAATTTCCTCGGCCATGCTGGTGAAACCCTCTTGTTGTTTGGTGATGTTCATGAAAACCTTTTAGTTATTTAGTCACATTTAGTCTAAAGGTTTCTGTTATGTTTCAATCAGAGGTAATCCAAATAAATAACACTGTCCGATACCACTCATTCACACCATGTCCAAACAAGAACTATGATGTTTGACTAACACAATTCAAGTGATTGGAGTTGAAGTGTGTTCCCGCCCACGTGGAAGCCAGAGAGCAAGACTGCGTGACCTGCCCTCTAGTACCACACACGGTGGGACCAGAGCTCAAGCGTGCGCGATGACGTCAGAGTAACATCATGTCACACACTGGTATATGAACCCAGGATTTTTATCTCGGTATACAGACATGTTACCGACTGAGCAAGGGTGTCGGGTCTAATTGTTATTAACTACATGTTGTCAATCGCCCGTGGACATAGCCATTTATATATTAAATAAAATATTACGGTAGTGTAGCTGTTTGAAACTATTCTTCAAAAGTGGCTCTATGGAAGTAAATATTGCAGATTATTATTTTTTTTTATGTTCCACGTCTTACTATCCATCCAAACTCTCTGGTTTTATATCTTTCTAGTAGCGATATGTAAAGTATAACTTGTATGGAGTCTACTTCTTTTTGCATGGGGCGTAAGAAAAACCTTTAGTTAAAACCAATTTAATACCAATAGATGGAATTCTAGCCCTGACCTCATAGTAATCAAATCATATAAGATAAAATTGATGCCTTTGACCGTGATTCCACATTATATGGGCCTTTTTTCACTTAGTGAGTAAGTTCATTTTTGAAAAATATTTTGTTTTTCACTAAAATATACTTTTGTTTACAAATTTTAAATGTAAAAACTATATGTGATCACAAATTGTCTTTAAATTGATAGGTCTAGAAAAATAAATGCATGCATTTAAAAAATGTATGTTTTTATGATATTGGTATAGGTAGTACAATTGAAAACTCAGATAAACAAGTCAGTCCGTGAAGCCAATATAATTTTCTACGTGTATTCTGTTAGTATTAGCTTACATATTTTTACGAGTTTATTACAAATTGAAATTCATAGTCGATGATTTATCTTTATAATAAATGTTAGTAAAATTGTATCGCACGAAATAATTTAACACAGCAAATGTTTTAAGGATCAGTTATCTCACTGCTCACAAACGCGAAATAACCTTTATAAACCTTTTGCTATAAATCTTCATGAATGGCAGTTGAAAAATTGCTTTAAAAAAGCTACGTAGGAAAGTAGGAAATGCATCATTCAGCCATTTTTTGTATATATATATATATATATAGTAGCCAAGCCTTTGCAGAAAACCATCAATCAGTAGCGTACACAACATGTAATATGAAAACAGAAACGAATATCTTGAGACAGAAGGAAACGAGAATGTGTCTTACCCTTATTTCCACTGATGTTCACTGGTTGTGGTGGTCACGTGGTCTAAGGAGTATGGATCTCAATTGGCTGAATTGCTGGTTATGGAGAGGTTCAAGTTCGAATCTTGTCTGGGTGCACAGGGCTGGTGGGTTTTAAACACGTGAATTATAGTACCATGATGGGTTAGAGGAGCATAGATAGGTAGTTGCTGGAACCAAAACGACAGGTAAGTTTTCACCTGGTAAAGTATCTGACATATATAAGGTGTCAAACTAAAAACGTAGCGGTGTCCTTAAATGGTTTCTTACCATTCCCTCTCAACGCCAATGCCAATTAAATGGATATAAACAATGCCTACCTGAGTAGATATTTGGACAAAATAATTAATCCTAATTCGTGCTATTCGAGTTTAGCTACCATTCAGGAGTAGGTTCTGTGAAGGGCATCTAAAGCCACATTTTCATGAAAGGAGAGTGAGAAACCATTTAAGTCAAGCTATCTTCAGTACTTACGGTTGAAATTTGAGCCACAGCACGTTTAAACGATTATCACTGTGTTTTTCCCATTTTCTCTAAGCTCTGATGTTGGTGCACTTCATCTAAACAACCTTATCATACCTTAGATTAGTCGGTTTATAGCCAAGGTGGTAAACGTATTCATTTAAAAAATATATACATTGTTTCAACAATTGGGTTGCTCCTTGCATTCAAATGTTTTTACTTTATCTAAGTATTTATCTCTCATTTAATAAATACACAGACACATCAACACATGACTTACTAATTAATATATCCCAGTAAACAATATTTGGTTGAATCTCTCATTTTAATTTAAGGCATTAGTTGTGCACCAACACACGCTGATGATTTGGTTATTTGAATTCCAAAGCGTCACCATCGGATGGTGATTGCTACTTGCACAATCTGCTTATTTAAATATATCACTATTAAGTATCAACTAGGAGAGGGGAATTGAGGCAGACCACCACTGACCATCGCACCCCAAAGCCTTCATTAATTTCATGTGGTTGAAACGTGGTCTAGTTCTGGTCAGAAAGGCAGAAAAAAACTTCATCGTGCACAGAAAAAATTGCACCGTAATGTTTACAAAATAAATATTGTTACCAGATTATCTAGATAGTATTTTGTAGTTGCCATATGTTTTTATTTTTCTCTGGTCAATCATGAAGTTATTTCAATATACTCAATCTTTGGAGGACGAGTGATTTCATTTGTCAAATTAAATTCAACAAAAGTTGTGAGGTAATTAATATATTTTTGTGACGTCAAATATATTATTTTGTTAAAAGTGCTTAACGCTAGGGGCACCACGAGCGTGTCATGTGACTAGAGAATTTCAAAGACATTCGAATGGAGACAGAAATTTTAAGTAAGTGTGTTTTGAGCGAACTTGTTTGTGAATTTCAACTTAAAATAAATTTATATTCAATTATCCCAGACTAAAGATAAAGGCCAGGTTCAGATATATCCAAAGAACGTAAACATTTCTTGCCTCTTCCATCTTATCTTCATGAGCTGACAATGCATGTGACAAGACCATACTCTGGCCATGTGTGACTTGTGTACCGGCCGTATTGGCCTGATTAGTTTGTGTAATGTTGTTGTAGATATTTGTTGTGGTGTCTTGTGTAGTGCTATTGAGATCATTGGTGTTGGTGTATGGTGTAGTATTGTTGGGATTGTTGGTGTAGGGATAGTTGTTGTTGGAGTTTTGCATACTATTGTTGGGAATGATTGTGTCTTGTCTATAGTTTTTGGTATTATTTATGTTTTATGAAGAGTTGTTAGAGTCGTGATATGTCACTGTGTGTTGTGGGCTATTTTTGCTATACTTAGTTTGTATTGTTGGTGTATTGTGCTTATACATTTGTTGTGTTGTATGTTTATGTTAAGGTTTGAAATAACACTATTAGTGTATTTTAAGTTATGGTTCATATTGTTGTGTATTATTGCTTTGTGGTCAGTCTGTTATTGGTTATAGTTGGTATACATTGTATTATTGGTGGATGGTGAGTTTTTGTGTGTGGTGTTATATTAGTGTGGTGTGAGTTATTTTGTGGTGTTTTATTGGTGTGGGATGTATTATTGGTATTTAGTGTGTTATTGGTGTGGAATGTGATATTAGTGTGTGATACGCAGTATATGTGATGTTCTATTAGTGTGTAGTGTGTTATTGGTGTTTAGTGTATTATCGGTGTGTTGTGTTAATGGTTTTTGGCGTGTTTTTGTGTGTGTTGTGTTATTGGTGTGGGGGTAATATTAGTGTGTTGTGCGGTTAGATTGTGTTGTGTTTTAGGTGTGTGGTATGCTATTGTTATGTTTTTACTATACCTGGCACGCTTCTTTCAATCAGGCTTACATTACTTAGTGGAATTTGAGTTTGCAACCCCTAGTTTAGGCCACTGTTTCCATCAAACATTATAATATACTTTTAGCAGTTAGTACTTTTAATTAGTCATAATATACAGTAGTTTAAAAAATCCAATAAGCGCAAATTATTAAGTTTACTGTAATGTGTTAATACAATTATAAATTTAAAACAAACCTACCAAATTCAAAGTGGAACGTAAATATTTAAACGAATGTTACTATCCCAATATGGGGCAATATTATTAATATTAAGCTTAAAACAACCATTTGTAATATATATTAATAATAATATTCTAGCACCGCGTCTTACTACCCGTTCGGATTATACGCTAACCATTTGTAAAAACCACAGTAAATGCTTTGATGAGATTACAAAAATATTTTGGCAGTAACAACAAAATGGTACAAAAATGAGTAGAGTTCACTAATACCTTTTGTGCAAACCACAAAATACTATTTTTTTAATGATAAAATCTATTTATATATTGTATACAAAAAAGTATAATATTTAGCACCGCGTCTTACTACCCGTTCGGGATATACGCTTTAAGTACTAATTACTCTAATGGATTAGGAATTGGGGAGGCATAATTAGAGGAAGTGAACCTCGCATTTGCGTGGAGGGAGAGTGAAAAACCATTTAGGAAAACCCACCCCCAGTTCACCCGACCGAGATTCGAACCTCGATCTCCCCTTCCTCAACGGTCGATCTCAACACGACAAGCGCGTTAGCCAACTACGCCATATTAAAAAAAAGGTTAAGTAATTTTTTTGTTAATACAACAGAATATTTTTATTCGGTACATTTTGACGAAATTGTTTTTTAATCCAAAGTCAATTTATTTTAAGTGTACTAAACAGTTATTTTTGTGTGATCCCACCAGCGATTTATACAACCAAGCAGTCACCACGGCTAGCGATGATAGTGCTTAAATTTGCGGATAGAGGGTGTCACGTGGTCAATCAGCACAATGAGCCCTACGGCCGTTAACTTCTCTTTTACAAACCGGAGCTGCTAATTCTTGATTCAAGTAGCTCCTCATTTGCTCGCAGGAGGCCGAGTTTGACAGTATTCCAGATCCACAGGTGTACAGATACATTTTATAAGTGCCAAGGATCGAACCCAAGACTTCTGGATATCTAACCAGAAACTCTGAACTTTAGATCACAAAGGCAGAAAAAAATGTTTTGTCTTCGCAATCGCTTCTCAACCGGGATTTCGAAGGCGCACTGGCAGTACGCGTTGTTTTTGTTTTCTGTCAAACAAAGACTCCAATTAAATGTCTGGAAACGTTATTTCAAACAATACTAGGGCCTACTACAGTAGAAAAGTAATTTTAAAGTTTACAAATGATATTTAAATATAGCCAAATTTATAGTTCCTATGTATATGTGGTTAAATAATAATAATAATAATTATTATTATTATTAGCACCGCGTCTTACTACCCGTTTGGTTACGCACTTACGCTAATGTGTAATGGTAGGGTGATTATGAGATGAAATGAAGGACCTACAGTTTAACGTGGAATCCGAACCACGGNTGTGTAATGGTAGGGTGATTATGAGATGAAATGAAGGACCTACAGTTTAACGTGGAATCCGAACCACGGTGGAGGCCTGGCATTCCTCACATTCACAAGATATCTTGTCAGAGGTGAAGGAAGGGTTTGGTAATCAGATAAATATTTGCCGGGACCAGGGATTGAACCCCGGCCGCCAGCATAGAAGTCTGACACCTAACCCCTAGACCGTCAGGTCACCAATAATTAGTAAAATTTAATAACTTTAAATTATATACATCTTACTTTATATTTGCATTTACTTTTATCCTAAATTAAATAACAAATTACTTTATATTAATACAGTAATGAGCATAATTCTAGCAAACAAGAAAAACTTTTTCCTTGCATTAGTATGGAGAGTAGCTGTATTTGTAAGTAATACATGAACCATTGATAGAACTGATAATATATAAGCGCTTTAAATGTGTGGCTACAGAATTATGTTGAAAGTATCATGAACAGAAAGAGTAAACAAATCAGATGTACTTAGAAAGATAAAAGAAGAAAGAATAAGTTAGAAATGCTCACGAAAACAATGTGTTAATAATTGATTGACCACATACTCAGATATGAGAGTTTGACAAAGTTAATAATATGTTGGAATGGCAAGTTACTCTATTTTTCTATTTGTCAGTTGATGCCAACCCTCAGAAAATTGGACTTTGACATTTACTGGTGGTATCCTCCAAACTTATCATCTGATCCACGCAGCTTTAACGAGCTCTAATTCTGCGTCACAATTTTGACCGCACTGCACTGAGTGTTGTAAACTATTGAAAAAGGTTCAAACTTCAAGTAAATATATTAATCTAACTAAATAAGCACAAGGCTCATAACCTTGGGGCCCATTTCCATGACCGAGCTTATCAAAGCGAATATTAGCATTGTTACTTTGTGATAAATTTTTTATAACTCCACACTAAATTAAAAACTATACCGCTTGCGATGAAGTTCTAGCATCAACAACACAAAATGTGCATTATTATATAACTCAAAGCACGACCCACAACAAAAAGTCAAAAAGCCTCAGCTTGTGTGAAACTCTCGGGTAAACGCACAAGAAAATATTAATGAACCCACAAAAGTCCCGGTTACGATTTACACGTTTCCTCATAAGGTTGAGGGAGGAAGGTCTAAGAAACAGTAAACATACACAAGAAGAGATGATCAAACATTCATTTATTAAAAATCGCTTCCATAGTGGCAAGTAAAGATAATAATTCCCATTTTAATGAACGTATTTAGATTTGTTCATCAGCGAATTTAAAAGAGTTGACATTGAAACCAAAACTATACATTCCTAAATATTTATAAAAATTTCCCTACAATGTCACAGAACTATTTTTTTGATATTGTAATTTTTTTGTAAACTTTTTTTTTTTAAATTATCCATAACTCAGACAAGTTATCTTATCCATGAAAATGGTGGGTAGGAATCTTCCTTCTAGGATGTAGCTTAAAATGATCCGTTGAAGTAAATGTTATTCTATAATAGAAAAAAAGAAAGGTTTATTTTAAAACGCTGGTCAATGTTCTCCAGGGACAAAAAGCATGGTGACTGGTTGTACTCCTCATCGGTAGAGAAGTAGTGTTATAAAAATATAAACAAGAGGGCTCACAAAAGTAACTAATTGTTTTTTCCTTCACTTTATATTTCGTACATTAGAGTTTATTGGGCTAGTGCTTGGAATACTAAAGTGCATTAATTTAAGATGCAAACAACTTCATAAATTAATTTCAAATTTATTAAGTAGATAATATCCTTAAAGTGCCAATGTACTCCTTAAAACAATCTTAGTAAAATAAATAAGAAACTAGAAGTCTAATAAATGGAACACAATTTTCCTGGCAGGGGATAAGAAGTAAACAATACTAACGCTGCTGGATAGGGAATCGAACCCGGATAAAATGAGCTAGAAGTTAGCAGGCTAGCGGAATCAACTTCTGTCAAAAAAACACATTTTCAGAAACCATGGTAAAACCTGGAATTAAATTTATTTTGTGCACCCACAGATTTTTTCCGAATGGTAGCTCATAAACTTCGACGTGTTTGAGAAGTAGAATAAAGAAAAAATAATATAATTTACGAAGTGTGACCTTTATTAGAAACTAAATCTATCTTACTAATCATTCTTAAGATAATCACATTTTATTTAACTCGATTATCATTCCTAATTTTATTTTTCGTCCACCATGTCTTAATACCTGGCTATCCCACATTTAATTATGCTAATTGGGTAGAAATGAGAAATAAATACACTATAGGAAATGTAACAACATTTGCGTTTAGGGATAGTGGTAAAACATTTAGTAAAAAAACGCTTGATTCAAACAAACCAGATTCAAATCCCCAACCTCCCCGTCATCTACAGCCAAACTAGGTGAAAATAACATTGTGTCCACGTGTCCACTTGATCCTATAGGTGAGAGCATTAGATGGTTGTGTTTAAAGTGATTTTCCGCCACATTTGAGAGATTTTTATTTCTAATCCTGTTGGACAAACTTTATATTATTTAAATAAACATCAATAACCGAGTTTATTAACGATGTGTGGGGGCTGGAATGGCAATTGAAAGGAAATGCCCACACATCAACGTAAATTTAGGGTAAGTAAACGGCAATGATAAGAAACATTAGGAAACCAATCCTCAGCATATCCAACGTAGATTAAACTTCTCGTCACTCGCTAGAGAGTATATTGCAAGTCTGGAATCTTAGACCACATTGCCATCGGTACGACGATGGTATGACATAAAATACTGGGGGTATGTGGGCTGAGTGTGGGTGAGAAACTAATGAATCGAAGATCCCTTTAAGTTTTTTTTAGCTCTAATGATCCACATCGTGTAAAAAGCTTTTAAAATCGATAAGTTATTATTATTATTATTAGCACCGCGTCTTACTACCCGTTCGGGTTATACGTACTTACGCTAATGTGTAATGGTAGGGTGATTGTGAGATGAAATGGAGGACCTACAATTTAACGTGGAATCCGAACCACAGTGGAGGCCTGGCATTCCCCACATTCACAAAAATCAATAAGAAAGGGGCAACGAACATTGTATGTAGGACAAAGCGAACATTCTTATTTCGGTTAAATAATAGTGAAGGAAAATTTTCAATATACTTTCTAAAATAATGTTTTAATGTTAGTAAAATATTCAATAAAAATTATTGCACTTTTATTACCAGTTTTAAGTATTTAATAATTTGTTTAGGCTAATTCAGATATATTTTGATTTCCTTGTACGCTATTATAAAAAGAAAGAAATTTTGGATATGTATTCAAACAATTACCTTTTTATAACTTTTCACTAATCTTTTGGTACAAGTTCAAGGGTTAGACACAATATTCTTATATATCTCTAATAGAGAAAATTACTACTATTTGAAAATACCAATAAGTTTTAATCTATATAATTGCCCGGTCCCGGCATAAATTTATATGATTACCAAACCCTTCCTTCACCTCTGACAAGACGTCTTGTGAATGTGGGGAATGCCAGGCCTCGACCGGGGTTTGGATTCCACGTTGAAATGTGGGTCTTTCATTTCATCTCACAACCACCCTACCATTACACTTTAGCGTAAGTGCGTATAACCCGAACGGGTTGTAAGACGCGGTGCTAATAATAATAATAATAATAATAATAATAATAATAATAATTTAGGTACAAGGGTTGATATTATTCAAATATATTTTTATATAAATGTAAATCAATTTTTTTAAGTAAAATATTTTTATACAATTAACTTTAAATATAAGTGAATTAAATCATACTAACCTATTCATAAAGAACTAAGTGAAATTTATTTTTGAAGTAAATAGAAAAGCATTTGCCTGGAGAAAGAAATGCCCTTTTTGTGGTGATTGAGTTAGAATCAAGCTTGCCAACCATTCACCTAAGATACCACCTCTACATGCTATTCTTTTTTTTTTCACTATTGGGGTGAAGAGATTTTGATAGAAAAATTTGGATGTAATGAACTTGTATTTGTTGGAGGGAGAATGGGAAACCCACTAATTTTGAATGGAATTCTGAATTGATTTCATCGTCAACATAAAACCAACTACTTCAGACTGGTACCTATGCCCACATGTTCACCACTGCACATTTTAATTCTAATTGTATTTGTTTTGTTCCAAGCTTATTTATTTTAAGATAAGCTTTCTCTGACCATCTTTTGTCTGGAAAATATTTGTTAGCTAGTCAAACCAAAACAAAGGTTGCGAGCCAGGAAATGTATTTCCTTAGAAAACCGATACTCTAGTGTTTCCTTTTGTTATCCTACCTCCATGGCTTAGAAGCTTAGAATGTCTGTCAGGGCTTGACTGTAAAGTAATCTCCTATTTCGTTCTCGTGAAACAAATGTTTCGTTTTCTTGTTTAGTTGGTGTGTGTGAGTCTGTTTTCAGACACTTCTTAGCTATTGTGATGATAGACAAGTAAAATATTCAAACACTATTATGATATAATATCACTTTACCATCTATATTAAATCTATGGACAATACATATATCAATAATAACCATATTATTTATCATCAAATTATATTATACTGGCTACTTTTATGGCCAATTGCCATAATTAATTTAACCTAAACATATTTTTATTTATATGATATGACAGCTATTTAATGGCTTAAGGTGGGATGTAAGTAATCACGAGAGAAGACCAGGGTACCACCTAAATGTTTAGACGTTTCACACCATTTTAAGGACTTAAAATTTGAATAAGAGGTTGTGAAACGCCGAAACCTGTAGTCATTACAAGACTTCGATGACCTAGACACCTATTAAACTAAAGATACTAGATCAACTAAAACTTCATCTAATAAACATTAACTTTATATTTTCAATTTATTTGTCATTCGCTTACTATACATATTATTTACTTATTAATTAATCTTAAATATCTCCTTACCAACAAAACTATGCATATTATTAAAACCATATATATATAACCAGCCCATAGATATAGCCTTATTCATTAAAAAATTAAGTTTGTTCGATCGTGATTTATTTCGATTTCCACAGGTTCATAGCACTGATAAACACAACCATTTATAATTTTAACAAAATTCCAGTCAGCTGACCCTAAATCGATACCTAAGTGACATTTAAAGTTTAGAAAAATTTTATTTCCCGTTTAATTTTAAAGAAAATTTATTAAAAGGGCTTTTAAAGCCTAGTAAATACGATTTTGTGAGTGGTTTTTCGAAATTCAAAATAACCTATTTTTAATTATTGATAAACAAATTGCATCCAAAAGCCCCTAATTTGGTACCCAAATTGTATTCAAAAGTTTTAAAATGGTTCTTTACCCTTTAATTTAAAATGGTGGCTTTTGTTTAGTGTTAAACGTTCCGTTACATTCAGTTCATAATCTGAAGCTTGAAGAAGAGTAATATTTATCTTATCCTACATAATTATAATCACAATTAACTATTACTTTCTAAAATAGTTGTATTATTTATTTTGAGAATTCTTGACGCGTACCTATTATTTGTTTAATATATGCTATGTATGTAAATGTTGTCTTCAAGTCCTGAAGCTTACTATGAACTCTCCGGTAATCTATAAGGTTGAAATTTTGCATGTAGTTCCTTGAGAACCCAAAATAATGGATTTTAATTCTCTTTATGATCTCTCTTTGAAGTTTATGGCTCTATTTGATTGCCGTTCCCTAAAAGGTCAATGTATGCCACACACCGGGAAAAAATGTTTAGCAGGCCAGGATTTATAAAATATGGCGTTTCTAAGAAGACATATATTTGTTTATTACTAATAATGAAAATTGCTTCATTTTTATAAAATAAGTGAGAAAATCAGTGATGTATGCCATACATATTAGTTTGTAATGTGGGATTCATTTTAATAAAATAAATGAGCAATTCAATAAGGTTTGACATATAAATATTTTTTTCTTATTTTAAATAGCTGAAGTTGGAAGATAATTTAGGCATATTCATGTTGTTTGTTTCCATAACCACACATAAAAGCTAATAATCAGTTCATTATTTTGAATAGTCGAGAATACACCTGGAGTATAATCAATGACCCTTGCCTGAATCAGGGAGATTGTCAGGGTGAATACTTAAGCGGGGACCACATTAACACCTTCTACGAAATAGTTTCACTCCACACGGATCTTAGGCCATAAAATTTGTTTTTATTTGGTAGTTGGTGTTTGTAAACCCAGTTCCAGGCCCACACATCCAGATCTTCAGTGGAAATCAAACTTCAGTGAAGCATCCCACCTACTGGATCTGCACTTATTATTATGGATCAATATATTTGAATGGCATCCTCAATAATTAGAGGTTGTCACGTGAACAACAAAAGTTTTTGGACTGGCTGTTTCCTTAGCAGCCCTCTGTCATCTAAAAGAAGGTGCAAAACCAAACTATCACACTGGATGGTGGATTATTTGCCATTGCGTTTGTGACTTATGTGGTGAATCATTTTCATCCCACAACGATTCCGAGATGCGATATCATTTGCTGAATATTTTTGAGAATTCAATATTGGAGCCGTTCCTTTTGCTTACCCATTTAGTTCTGAAAAACAGCTTGAGCAGGAAGTCTCTGAAAGAGACTGTCTGGGGAGACAGAAAGTCAATTCAAAAATAAACTTAAAGAGTCTGCACACCAAAGATCAGAAATCTTGGCTCGGGGTGGAGCTCAAAAAATGGAGACAACTTTTTCTAATCTAAGTTTACCTCTGAAAAATGTCCCACTTATTAAAAGAGAGAGAAAGACAAAATATATATTTTACTCATGAAAAAACTACTGTGAGGTAGAACAAATTAACCAAAGCTTGAAAATATCTGAAAGTGAATAGAGGGAGAAGGCAAAAACAGAGAAGAAAGGGCAGTGAAGAGGGCATGTGAAAGTACCTCAGATAAAGTACAGCGACTGCACAAGTACAAGAATAAACGAGAGTGAAGAGGGACAATGAAAGTACTCCAGAGCAACGTAAGAAAGTGTTATACAGGAAAGATAAAAAAGGTAGAAATTGAAGAAAAGTATCGAAAATGACAAAATGTATAAAGAGATTACATTGCAATAAGAGGAAATAAAGGACTATTAACATGGGCTTATGAAAATGAAATGCCTCTCCTTCAGCTCAAACAACTTATTTGGAAAAACGCCTCCTGATAAAAAAAATATCACAGTTTGTCGCTAGAAAGGTAAAGTGAGTTTTACGCACCTTCTTCCCACCCTTTCTAATATTCTTAGAACAACTAATGACCAAAAAAGACTTTGATTCAAAGAACTAGGATGAATCGACATTATTCGACTATATTATGGTATTTTTTAGTTTGCCTCCATAAGAGTTCAAATAGACGCACCCTGAGGATATGGGTCATATTATCCTAGAATTCATGGGCAGTATTACTATACAGACGTGACCCCACACCCTACTGAGGGGGGACCGCGGAAATATGCGCAACTTTATTTATTGGACATTGAGGAGGCCACACATCAGAGACTAAGAATATAAGAGGACGTTGGATATATGATTGTGGTCATGGAGCACATTGTGAAATTTAAATTTGATAACAATGAACTGGAAAGATACATACAATTTTGTGTGAAGTAGAGATTGAGACAGAGGCCAAAGCAAAGTAAAAAGGCATCCCTATAATCAAGGTGACACTTGAAATAAAGTAACACCACTCCTCAGACAGCTATACACTGCCCCCTTCACCCCGATTACAACAAAGTGGTCATAGTGTTTCAAAATACAGGTTGGTAAACACCCATCAATCAAGACCTCATCATTCATTTAGGACCAGTGAGAAATAACCCCACCAAAACAATGACCCAAAGAATCAGTGAACTTCACTCTAGCTTGATCTCATAGACTATCCACTGTTTCTACTATTTGGAGAGTCATTATAGCATCAAAATATTTCAATTTAATCCTTATCAAAGCGTGTAATACAGATGGGATAGTATGGGTATCGCCTTAATGTACGTTACGGGTTTAACCTATACTTGAACACAGGCAAACCAACCCACAAGTAAATTGTAAATGCCTATGTGACAGTGTAATAAAATAGACTAAAGTGGATTCGGAAGCACCAAGAGCTAATGGACCATCTTTATTATAACGCAGCGGAGATGGATTTAATTTTGGGGATGCCTATTGTAATGCCATCATCATACATCAGAAGCTCCATAAATATGAAGCAAAACTACCAGAACGACATGTACATTGTTTGCAGGTTTGGCAAACCAAACCTATTTATATTAATGATTTTCAACCCGGAATAGAACTATATTACTGAGAATATGCAGCTAGGCCAAAGCGTGTAGTACCTCCCAATTTTGGTAACAAGTTAGATTATTTGACTTAATGTTTAAATAGATGATTAATAGTTTTGGTAAAAAAATGTTGTATGATAATCATTGCAAAAGTTCGCATTATAGTGTTTCAAAAGTGAAGGATACCTCCGGTGCACATGTTAATAAGTCTAGATGACCAAGACTAACCTCAAAATCATGAAGAAATATACTAAAATTTATAGTTTCAGCAGAGATACCAGACCAAACAAATACACCGCAGCTACATGAAACAGTAATCAAGCACATGTTGTATTGACCTTGTACCGATGCCAGTTCCAGATCACCGTGCATGTAATACGGTAAAATAACCAAATAATTGACCAAACTGTTCCAGAATGATATTATAATTAACTTAAATAGCTACACCAGATACCGGTTCAGAGACACGAAAGAAATCTACAAAGTAGGAAGTAATTAGATTGACAACCATTGGCTAGTGCCGTACAACACGTACTTGGTTATCATGTTTCACTGTGGAACAGCTGTTAAAAGCGTTAAGTATTTATTTAAATATGTGCACAAAGGATACAACTGTGCTAACTCAATATCATTGAAACTGGTTAAGAGGGAAAGCTCATACCTGAATAAGTCAAGTTATTCTTAATTTTACTATAGGTTAATGCACCAGATACTGCGTGATGCCGCTTGGGAAAATGCATTCATAATAAAAGCCACAGAAATGTGTGCTTAGCAGTAAACTTGCCTTGCCATAAAATGTTATATATTCAGCAGCAACAATATAGTCATGGAATCATGGAAATATTGTTTATTAAATACATCCACATTTATGGTCTGATATGCATTAAATAAAAAATACATTGCTGCAAGACAATATTTTTCACGGATATACTGGATCACTATGTATTCAAAAGAAAAAGTGGGGATCAGGAAAGTAAGAGAATAGTGAATGTGTCAATGGCATATGTATAATTTGAGTGTCTCCGAGGGTGAACATTTCTTCCTTAGACTACTTATGTTTCATGTTCTTGGTTCAACCAACTTCTAGAGTTTCAGGAAAGTGAATGGTGTGACGTTGAAGAGTTTCAATAAGTCAGTAAAGGAGTTGGTCTACTGAAGAACGACTCTGTATTGGAAGCCACCCTGACTGATGGTGTAGAATTTGGCATGACTTGAACCCTTAAGAAACTGCTTGGTTTAATTTGTGTAGTTGTGTCCCCCCTAGAGACTCATCTGCTGTGATAAAATTCCTAAACTAAATCCTAGACGAATTATCTCGAATACATAGCAATCACTCCATTGGATGCGAGTATTGTGAGAATATGAGTATGAGTATTCATGATGTTGAAAACCGTATAATTCTACATAGCAGAAAGTGTGCCGACTTGGGTTTCACACGCCTCCTAAAGACTTGCCATACAATATAGATGCAGCATTTGGCGTAAATTAAGAATAATCCACTGAGAAGAATTAGGTGAAGGGTTGAACAACGATTAGAAGGCTGTCATTTACACCGTGCTGGATGCTATCCACCTCTCTGAAATCTTATCAAACTGCTTATTTTAAAACGGCCCTGGGGGTAGTGGAAAATCCCACCTCTATAAGACAATGCTGAGCGTTGTGCGAGGAAAGTGGGCAATAATCCTGCCTCGGGTATTAGCAGGGATGGTAACCAATATTTTTAAGGCAGGTCACACTTACCACTCCCAGTTTAGATTACCAGTCCCTTTGGTGGAGACGTCCACATCGGGTACGAGAATGACTTCGACTAATACAGCCTCCGTTAGACAAGCAAATCTTATCATTTGTGAAGAGTCGATCATGGTTACAAGCCATACACTCAACGCAGTCTATCAACTCTTGAGGAGCATCATGAAAACTAGTAATCTATTTGTTTCGAAAACCATTTTACTTTTGGAAACTTCAAGCAATGTCTTCCTGTGTTTTTCACGCTCATAAAGAAACTGTTTCTCGAACTAGCATTAATTACAGTGGACTCTGGATCAAATTCGAAATCCTCAAGCTTTGCAGCAACATCCGATTGGTGAACCCCACATACAATTCTTGGTTAATCAAACTTAGAGATGGTGACCTTAAAATCTATGATGGACTAGGAGATGATGTTATTGAAGTCACAGATAATCTCAAAATCAATGGTTCCATTGTTACGGCAAATTTGGGAAGCATTTTGAGTGCCAGTAATGTTTTGAATTACTCCAGTACAAAGATCATGTTAGAAGCATCAATAAAGACTTCTTAAAATTCCTGGATGGGGAGACCACTACTTATCTGAGCATCAATTCAGTCAATTTTGTGGACGCTTCTCAAAAAGACATCCACCCAGTAGAGTTCTTAAGCAGTTTCACCCCATCAGAAAAGCTACTTCCTAGGTTACATTTAGAAATGGGTGACGTAAGTATAGTACTCATAAATTTAAACACAAAAGAGGGAGTATGGTTTGGGATCTGACTGGTGATTACGACTCAGACAAAAAATTAGATGGCACACCTCTAGCTGGATCGTTGCAAGAAAACTCAACATTAATTCCCAAAATCGATGTAGCCCCCAGTAAACCAGATCTCCCATTCATCTAGCTATGAAAGCAGTTTCACGTCTAGCTGGCACTATTAATACCAATAAACAAATCACATGGTTAGACCCTAGACAGTGTTGGTGTGTACCTGCCGAGGCCAGTCTTCAGTTATGGATAGTTCTATGTCACCTTTCCAAGGGTTCACTGTGCAACGGATTTGAAGATGAAGGTGAAGACGGATGCACATCAAGGAAGGGTCTTAAAATAATCTGGCAGTATTTTTACAAATAATCTAATTTAAAAATGAAGTATTGTAACGTTCTGGGCATTTTTAATGTAAAACAACAAAGATAGGCTTAATTATTTTAAAGTATTCATAAATAAAAAATAAATGTAACGGAACTCAGCATGGATTTTATCGCTCTATTATTTGAAAATGGAGATATTTACTCAAAACTCGTAATATATTTTAAACGAAATAATATACACTAGCAAACCCAAGAATAAATTGCACTCTAATTATGTAAACATTTTTTAGTCCCGGTTTTAAATTTTATAGTTTGGTTTTTAAAACATTAATGTCCTCATTTGTATGTTTGGACCGATAAAAAAAGATCAATGTTGGGTCCACAATGGTAAGCACTTCATATTAAAATTTCAACTTCCGGTTAAAATTTTTGACAATTTATTAGGTGTTGAAATCTTAATGCCATCGCATTGCTATTAAATTCCTTATTTATAAATTTTGACCAATACAAATTGTTAATATTGACTATTGATTCTAAAATGGATATATATCATTAATGTACAAACATTTCTCCCAAGAGGTTTAAGTAAAAACAACGTAAACTCTTAGAGATTTATATTTAATTACTCTGGGGTATTGGCATTGTGTTAAAAACTAAGCAGTATCTCTTTACAACTAAAGCTCACAAAATTGTATTAATATATTTGCCAATATCTCAAAAACTGTTGGATTTATAAAAATATATTTCATATATAATTTATTTTTAATTTTTAACTGTACTACAATTTTGCAATGATAATTTATTTTGTATCTCAAATAAATGTGGAGATACGGAAGTTTCTGCTTGTGTAAAGTACCCTGAAATTCATTTTCATGGTAAAATGGAAATAGCCAGTTTATTTATAATCTTAATCAACAATTAGATACGAATTTTATTCAAAATCGTTTGAGTCGATTTTGAGAAAATGGATTTTATTTCTTTTCGCCGTTTCTTAAAATACTCTTAATTTAATGTTTAAACAGATACACAGATTGAATTCATTGCAAATACCACTTTTTAGGTTTGGGGGGGGGTCTTTATACGTCGACATGAATCAACATTTCAGGTTAAATTTTCTTTTGCGGTTGCAATACTTTTACATTTTGTGTTCGAAAAGTTACAAAATATATATATTTACGTATAAATTGAAAGTTATTGGTTTTATAAAACAATATGCTTCTTATAAAATATTTGTATTATAATTGTGTTACGATAAGTTACTTCATATCTCAAATAGTTTAGGAAATACTTAATAAAAATATAATTTACGCATCAGACCGGAGCCCTTAATGTCATTTTGCCGAAATATTGAGTGAAGACATTTTGCTTGTAATATTTTTAAACGTTTAGAAAAGAAATTTAATCAAAATCGTTAGAGCCAATTTTGAGAAAATTGACTTTTTCTCTTTTTGCCCTTCAGCAAACTACGCTTAATTTTAGGGTTGGATGTCCAATTCCAAAAAACCCTCGCGGCAACCTTATGAAAACCCTAAATACCAGGTTTTAGCCCAATCGATTAAATAGTTAAGGCTCGAGTTTTAGGTATAGACAGACAGACGGAAAGTAAAAAAAACAACACTTTTTTGGATTCAGGGGATCATGAAACTTCAAGATTCTTCAAAATCTTGAGTTTAATTTTTTTGACGATCACTATAATTTCGCTACCTGTAAAATAGCGAGAAAGTAATGAAGCTATTTTATTATTTCAAATGATTTCCTTGGAGATGACAGGTTTTCAATACTAGTCTTAAGATAAAAGGGAGTGTCGGTGCGGTACACCATAACATTTATTTTTCTTGGTGATTAACTTCATAAAATATTAATTAATACTATATTCAATAGTACATTAGATTAATAAAGTATAACATTACTGTTCACATGGTTTAAGACGTTAAGTCTCGCAATACATATCAATATTAAAAGGAATACTCGATCAATTACTTAGCATTTTAAAGTGAAATCACTTGATATGAGTAACTAAAAATAATCATTCAGTGGCCACCATATTGAAAAGAATAATCAATTTGAAAAACCATGTACAGTACATACATCATTCAACCTAGGTTAAAATAATTATTTTGCCATATGTTGTAAATACCATTGGTCCATGAATTTTACATATACTGCCGAATTAACATCTGGATAGACGGACAAACGAAATATCAAATGGTTAAATTAAAACAGGACCTTGCTACAATTATTCAATTTTTTTTTTAATTATTCTAATTTATTAAACTATTCAAAGTGCAGTTTCTAATATATGAGCATATTAAAATAAGATTAATAAATAACTATCATATTTAGATCAAACCAGGTGTGGTGTTATACATCCCAATAACTTGGGAAAATATTTGGGGCAAAATCAATCTTGTTTGTTGAAAAAGTATAGATTAAAGTGATTAAAGTGACTAAAGTTATCGTTTTAAGTAAACCATCTTCTAGAAAATGTTTAACTTTAGTCGAGATGGATTTGGTTACTTTCCGAATCTCACTAGTGGTGGATGAATACTTTTTTTCTTGAACTGATGTATCATGAGTTATCTAAATGTTTTGTTCCTCTCAATTTATGAAAAGGATTTACTATAGGTCTTCTTATAAGCTTTTTTTCTCTAAGAAAATCTCTTCTCTTGTTTTTTCCCCTTCATTTCAAAACAACATAGAACCATGTGAATAATTCAAGATGTAACTTTTTGTTGTTGTTAAAATTTATGCTAGTGAAACTTTACCTCTCTGGATATCTGCTCTCTTTATGGTTTTACTCAAGTTTTAAGATTTTGGAAACGGCTAAAAACTTTTATTTGCAGATACTAACAGCATTTTATTTATAACTCACGATTGCGTCAAACTAATATGTGGCCGGTTTTCTTTCAAGTCAAACTACGTGCGGCTGTTATAAAAAATATCGAGGTTGTATTGATTTTTATTTGGATCTATAACACTGTATTATTTATAAATGCTCCTCTCCTTCCAAATATAATTACAGAGAAAAATCTATAGTCATTCATGTGTATGGCTTAAAATTAATAATCCACTCATATCAGTTTTAATCTAAATTAATTTTATTACTTTAAAGATTGCCGACGAGACAAATGTATGTAATGTAGCCCATGTATATTGTAGAAATTTCTTATCAAGAACCTTTCATAGAACACAAACATAATTTGGACGACCAGCATCAATAAAATTTTAATATATTATGTGATATTTAATAGATATTAATGATAGCTATCAATATTGTTAGCTGTATAACACATAGCTTGATATAAGAATTCATAATTAGTTAAGTCGTCAGATAAGGTATTTATTACGATAATTTTAATATACCTAACGACTCATTATTTTTTACTAACAAGGAAATAATTAGATCACAAAACTAAAATGTAAATAATGTTTTCTTTTCAGAAATTGAGTATATTTTCTTAAACTATTTAAGATGTATTTTAGATGTAGAAATATAAATAATATACCAAGATTTTTTTTTCAGCACCACGTCTTACTACCTGTTTGGTTTATACGCTTATGTACTAATTACGCAGATGGTTCTATGGATAAGGAATATTATTATATTTAGAGGAAGTGAACTCGCAGTAGCGTGGAGGAAGAGTGGAAAACATTTTGGAAAAAACATCCTCAGTAGCTCTGACAGATTAAAACCTCGATCTCTCCATCATCGACAATCTAGTCTACTGCGATATTGGCGCGTTAGACCACGTGGCCGCCAAAGTGGGTACCAAGAACTATTAATAGAAGAGTTCGTTTTCTTAGAAGACATAGGGATACAGGCAATTACTTGTTTCAATAAGTGTCTATGGGCCTTAGAGTTTGATATATAGAGATGTTTATTTTTATGTGACGACCTTAACTAAGCCCAGACTTTTAAATGGCCACTAGAAACAAAAAGAGCTTTTCTTTCTCTTACTCATCAGCACGCTTTAGAGTCCATCATAGTGTTACAAATCACGTAATCCATCCTACTTATTCTACTTATTACAAAATGTATCTATGTATGACTTATGCGGTGTTTATTATAGTATTAAATATATTAAAATTCCTTTTCACATCCCCAATCCTACTCCATATCAGGCATACTTTATGGCACTAGGAACCCGAAAGCTAGTTGCCGCGCTTACAGAATACACCACATATATTGATATAGTTCATGGTGACCTGGCGGTCTAGGGGTAAGGTGTCAGACTTCTGTGCTGGCAGCCGGGGTTCAATCCTCGGTCACGGCAAAGATTTATCTGATTACCAAACCCTTCCTTCACCTCTTACAAGACATCTTGTGAATTTGGGAAATGCCAGGCCTCCACCGTGGCTCGGATTCCACGTTAAACTGTAGGTCCTCCATTTCATCTCACAAACTCCCTACCATTACACATTAGCGTAAGTGCGTATAACCCGAATGGGTAGTAAGATGCGGTGCTAATAATAATAATAATAATAAGAAGAAGAAGAAGAAATAATAAGATATAGTTCATAAACAGTCCACCTCATTGCACAGTATTCCTATCTTGAGCTAGTTCTACCCAGTCCACCTCATTGCACAGTATTCCTATCTTGAGCTAATTCTATCCAGTCCACCTCATTGCACAGTATTCCTATCTTGAGCTAGTTATATCCAGTCCACCTCATTGCACAGTATTCCTATCTTGAGCTAATTCTATCCAATCCACCTCATTGCACAGTATTCCTATCTTGAGCTCATTCTATCCAGTCCACCTCATTGCACACTATTTCTATCTTGAGCTAATTCCATCCAGTCCACCTCATTAGACCCTATCTCTTTCAGTTCCATTCTAATAATATCCTCCATCCGAGTCTAGGTCTTCTCAATGATCTCTTCTCACTAGGTTTACCAGTCAATACCTTGAACGTGACTATCGTTTCTTCCATTCTTGCTACATGTGTTGCCCACCAAAACCTGTGAAATTGTATAGCCCTAAAAATGTCTGGCAAGGAATACAGGGTGTATAACTAATAATTATGTGACCTCTTCCAATGTTCACTATATTCATCCTATATTAGAACTTTTTTTTCTAATTAATGACCTTTAAAACACCCTACATTACTTCCCGTAATTTAAGTTAAGAGACCATGTTTCACATCTATAAATAAAAACTTGTAAAATTATTATTTTGTTAATTCTGAATTTTATAATTCTTTACAGTAGGCAGAATTTTGAAAATGGACTGATCGAGTAATAGCTTACTTTTCCCTACTGTTTTCTTTCAATAATTTTCATTTAAAAAATGTAATTACTAAATAAAATTATTCTTAAATATTTGAATGCATTAAACCACAGCTACCTGTATAAATTTTATTATTTGTACTTTACTCCAAACCAATCTTTCTTAAGATATTAAGGGCTTAATTTTTAAATCGTGTCTAAAGATTTAAATTTCAAATATCTCAGAAAGTATGTGAGCTGTATAGTGATCATAGTTATAAATGGAAAAAAATAGGTTTTGTATTATTATTTTGCATTTTGGATATTATTTGATTTGTTAACACATATGATACAATATAATAATCAAATATCAATATTGGATCATGTGTGTAGAGAGTTTATTAGGGGTAGTAGCTATCATTTATATTTTAAATAAAACTTGACCATATTTTTCTTATGATTCAAAACACTAATTAGCTTATTGTCAAATATATATAGTTACATTCTAGTACCCCGTATATAAGTAAGATAAATTTTATCAACACGACTAGACGTTTTGTTAATATTGTATCACCAAAATTACCGAAATTGTTATTTTAGTCAACATTTTTCCATATCAGTGGGGACATGAACTTATCGGAAAATATGAATATAATAATTCGTGATTCTTCTTTTTTTAGTGTATGGCATATTGACCGAGAGGGAAATGACATCCAGTTCAGACGAATGGATGTAGACTATATGACGCTCTGGTAGAACAGAGCGTTGCCCAGAGTACACCAAAGAAAGTTGTCTATACGTACCATCAATGAGATGATGTATTGATATTGAATATGGGTGACCTGGTGGTCTAGGGGTAAGGTGTCAGACTTCTATGCTGGCGGCCGGGGTTCAATCCTCGGTATTGGCATAGATTTATCTGATTACCAAACCTTTCATTCACCTCTGACAAGACATCTTGTAAATGTGGGGAATGCCAGGCCTCAAACGTGGTTCGGATTCCACGTTAAACTGTAGGTCCTCCATTTCATCTCACAGTCACCCTACCATTTACACATTAGCGTAAGTGCGTATAACCCGAACGGGTAGTAAGACGCGGTGCTAATAATAATAATAATAATAATAATAATATTGAATATGGAGGTGTGGGCCAATGTGAATCTTAAACCCAAATTAAGCATAATTTACCAACCCCTGGTGAACGTTGGAATAATTCCCCTTGAGAGAAAAATTCCCAAGGTTCCGGCTTAGAACAAAACCTGGGGCCCCTTGGCTCTTAGCCAGGTGCACTGACTACTACACCACGGGACCCGATAATTTTCCAATGATGGGTAGATCAGGGTTTGAATACATGTAGGTTGTGTTATATAGGTTATTAAATAATTTAGTTCGGCATCATATAATAAACATTTACTGAACTATGAAATCACTTGAGAGAATGCCTCTTGTCGAGGTCAAGGAAAATTATCATAGAGTAATGTAGGTTTAGTGTTACCAATTATCACATAAAAATTATCTTACGGAGTGTATTGAATGTCTTGCTCCTAAATTATTCCTCAACCTTGATTCAGCCTAATGCGGGTACATTTTAAAATTATGCTTTTATCACCTCTACCATATTAGTGTGAATAAATAAATATATCCCAAGGAGGCGTAAAGACGCTGTGTAAAAAATAATAAATAATCTTAATCCCCACCATAGGTCACGTGGTCTAAATTTAATTTTGTTCTGAATTTGTGATAACGGTTCAGATCTTGGTCGGCTATTAATAATGAGGGTGAAATTGCTAAATGGCTTACTGCCCTCCCACTATTCCAAAAGCTTAAATTACATAAAGTAAATGAGTACAACGTAAAAGGGTAGTGTTGATAACATTTTAGTAAAAAATTTAATTACGAAACACCCCCCGCCTGTATTTAAAACTATGGTCCAAAATAATATTCAAACTCAAAATTAGTGAGAGGTTTCCTTGTAGGTTTATGTTTCGATTAAAACGTTTGCGGGCTCTCTATAATATTATTGTTAAAATGTTATTTTAGGTAAATACAGGCAAGTTTTATCAACATGAAGTGATGAATACTTGTATTTGAACTTTGCAAAATAGTATTCGAATATATTATGTGATATCAAGATATATAATAATAAACATCGACATGTTTCCTCGAATGAAAAATTCCTATTAAGTAATTCAATATTAATTAACATACTATCTGTGCGATGATAGATCGACAGCGGAATGACTGGTAAATGAATTACATTGGGAGTGCTCTGAAAACGATTTTTTATAACTGCTTTTGGCGTCTGTTAAAATGGTGCCACGAATGAAATGTCATATTTTTTCCGTTCGACAGAAAAGTATAATTATTATCTACTTTATGCAAAACAAGAACCGGTGGGCACGCTGTCTAAATGTCAGACTGGGGCTGTCATGATCTTAATACAATATCACCTATTTTTATCCATGTTTTTCAGAAGGAATTCTAAATTTTCCAGAAAACCTTTAGAGATTACTAAGGACAATTTTATTATTACACATGTATATATTTATTTATTTTTAGCACCATGTTTTACTACTATTTCGGGTTATCCGCTTATTTACTAATTAAACTAATAGTTTTAAGGACTAGGAGGGTTATATTTACAGGGAGAGTACCCTCATTTGCATTTAGGGGGGAGTAAAAGATCATTTTGAAAAAAAATTACTACCCTCGGCTAAGATTCGAACCTTAATATCTCCATCTTCGGCAGTCTAGTTTACTGCGAGAGTAACTCGTTAGACCCCAGAGCCACCGATGCAGGTTTTGAATATATTATTTGTCTATTGGAAAGTCATGTATTTATAGTTTGGAATAAGAAGATTTGGGTTTGAAAGGGAAACATGAGCCGTCTTTACGAAACACGATAAGGAGAAAAAAAAGTAGCTGGTAGGTTAGACATCTATTCTTGAATCAGCTTGTTTATTTCTTTTTTTATATATACGCTCATATAATGAGAAAGTATTGTAATAGTAAATTTTCTTACCTTGAAATAATGAAGAATATATTGGTTGTATGTGACCCAAATCCAAATAATTGATCTCTACAAATATAACTGTCTATGTTTGTATGCCTATCAGGACGTATGTCATTGGACTTAGATCCAAAATGGTTTAAATAAAATGAAAAATCATATCTGAAAATTGAAAAATGACACCTGGACGCGGGAATCGAACCCGGGACCTTCGGCTTAGTACGCCAATGCTCTTACCACTGAGCTATCCAGGATTCGTCCCGTGCCCATGGTCATTCTTCACTCATAGTTTAAGGCAGAGTCTAAGATGGACGTGCGGAAGTCGTCAGCTTATAAACATGTGATTATATAAGATTACAGCCATCAGACAACGCAGCCATTAGCGACTCGGTAGTTGGCATTTTTGCAGCCATTCGACAATTATATATATAATATAGAATATGATATCTATGAGGGACTATCCCCACTAAAATGCATTAACAATAGTTTCGGCTATTTGTTTCATTAAAATGAAAAATGTATGGAGAAAGTTTGTACGATTGTATTGTACTATTTATTTTCCTTGGTAAATAGCCACCAGTTAATTATGGAAATAGTCCAAATATTAAAGGATTCTTAGTTTTTAGTATTTTCTTTGTCCTCGCAGTTTACCAGGGGCATGGCAACACTTCATATTGTTCACTAGGCCAGTGATAGGGGTGTATAGTTCAAAACCCAGTGAGTGAACTAAGGATGATTTTTCCTAAATGGCTTTATACTCTTGTTATACACAAATATGAGTACATTTATTCTAACGTCTACCCTAATCATTCTTAGCCCATTGGTTGGAATAATTTGGGTAAGATCGGATGAGTAGATCCTATACGAAAAAAGTTTCTCTGAAATTATCTCTGTAGTTTGTTCATTAAATTAAATATTGGGACCCTAAAAAAAACCAACCTGAAAAATTAATCACATTAAATGCTATTTTTTGTGTGTTCAATGTCTTACTATCCGTTAGATCTACCTAATTATTTACCCCAAAAATGTAGGGATGAATGTTATATTGGAGGAAGATTATGCCCCTTTCGATGCACGGAGAGAGAAATAAATTTTAATAAAAAACACACCTCAGAACACCACTCCAGTATTCGAGACGTGACCTCTCCGTCACCAGCAAACCAAATTGAATAAAACTAAATGTTTTTAACAGCACGTTATCCAAACTAATACATTATAAATAAAACGAACAAAAATTTACGCTTTAGTTGGAATTTCAAAAATTACATTGCATGTTAATATAATATTTTCTCATATCCGGAAAATGTATTGTAATCGTGAATATTTTAGATATAATTAGATTGTGATTAATCTTAAATTTGTATGTGACCCTAAGCCTCAATCGAACTAATTTTACGATTCTTTCTGTCTTTTGTCTGTCCCTGGCCACAAACCCTAAGCGATTATTTCCAAATTTGATTTTTAAATTTAAAATGGACACATTTAAACAAGTTTTGTTTTTTATTTAGACCATAGCCCTAAAATTAAGAGTAGCTTACAAGTGAGTAAAATTTTTAATAATCCCCGTATTTTAAATATCTCTAAACAAATGGTTTGGAAAATATATATTTGAGGAGTGTTTTACATGACATATAAAAGCGTATACGTTTTATTCAGTTAGTTTAGGGAAAATGAAATTTTTAAATTGAATATTTTAAGAGTTGTTCAAATGGTTGGTTTCAATATAGGTAACTGGTAACATATTTTCGACATACGTATTCTATACATTTGATTCTATAAAAAATCATTTTGTTGTAGTTTACTTTCTGATATAAAAAAATTGAAAATATTTACTTTGATTTTGTTAAAATGTTCTTTCTCTCTACTGTCTATTCTACTTGGTAAGCAATAATGTGTGTTTAATTCTATAAAATAAATTAATTCAATGACAAATTTGACGAAATTTTATATTTTATAGTATTTATAATTTTTCCAAAATGACCTTGAAGATTTCAAAATGGATATCTTGGAATTGTAATTCATGATAAATTAAACTATGTTTTACCTTTACAAACTAAAATAATTTGATATTGGTTTATAGCTAACTGATTTTTGAAAATTTGAAATTTATTAAAATTATTTAAAAAAGTTAAAACTTTTGTGTATAAAAGTATCTAGTTGTGATAAGCAAACGATATGCTTGTTTTTATGAATAGTTCTTACTCTCAAGAAAGTTTACTGAAATCCTATTTTAATTTTTTTCTAAAAGCTATAATACACTGTATTAAATTTTGTTTGTTTGTTTCGTATTATTTATTTATATACTTTCCATTTTGCGTCAATTAAGACGGTTTTACTAGTTTTTTGGACATCACTTACCATTAATTATAGTAGTCTTTACTTGCCCGATAAAACTGTGGTGCTACCTTGTTAGCTACATTTTAGCGAAACAAAGCAAGGTAAAATATATGCCTAACAAAGTAAATTGGTGCTATTTCTGGATTGTAGGTTACAACATTCTAAACTTTCTTATTTTTAATAATAATAGGAAACTTATTTTAGAAATTTGAAAAAATTAAAATAATGTGGGATGACAATGGTTCTTAAATATTACAAACTAAACCAAATTAAAAACTCAGGAATATATTTTGCATCCAAATTTTATACGTATTTGTAATTTTTTTATTTTTATAGTCTAGCTATATAAATCGTACACAATTAAAAAGCTATGATATTTTTTAATTTTAACAAATTTAAATTTATTGTATTTTGTTTACACCACTATATTATATGGTATAGTATTTACTAACATTATATATAAATAGCCAACAATAAATTGTTATACTTTTTTTTAAATAAATGCCCTAGTATTTCTAAACCTATTTATATACTAAATCACGTGTATACATATTGTATTAAGGGTGAAGGGAGAGAGAAGAAAAAAAGTGAAAATATGATTTGTGTTATCATTATCCTGGCAGATGGAACACCCTTATTTTTCAACCTCAGGCGAAACTACCTCGGAGTCATTTGTTGTCGAGTCACGTAATTCCCGACATGCCCCTGTTCCCTTGAAGCACCAGGTCGAGCTATCTCCTCCATTTTCATCTCCGCAAGCCCCTCGCCCACACACCCTCCTCTGCTAACCCCTTTTCAACTCTTCTCTTAGTGACCCTCTATTCTTCCCTTCTTTGAGTAGCTCAATTCTCAAGGACACTTTCATTTGAAACAGAAAAGAGGAAGGTCACGAATTAGGCTCTATCAGTGATTGACTTTTTATCATCGATATTTAGTTATATAAATAAAATGAAATATTTTTATTTTGCTACTTTTATTTTTTTTAAAGTTAAGACTTTGATAAATTGCTCTATAAATATATGTAAAGATCAAATTTATAGATTAAACAGTTGATAAAAATGTATTATTTAAATATATTTCTGGTGAAAAAACATATTGTAAGATATGAAAATGTATATACTATTATAGTGCATCATCAACTAGATAATAAACGAGTTGATGAAAAGTCTAAAATATGGGTTGACACGTTAAAAATATGAATACAAACTCTTTTAAGACACAATATAGTATGGTACCAGACAATGTTTTAGGTCCAAATATGTTGTGGAATAAAAGAATAAAGTTTAAAGTTAACATCTGACAAACAATTTAAATGAGGTAATTAAGTAGAGTGAAATAATCATCAACTCATTTATGGTCTAGTTGATGATGCACTATAATTGTATATAAATGTTCATATCTTACATAATGTTTTTTCACCAGAAGTATATTTAAATTATACATTTTGACTTGTAATTTCCCTTAATATATATGCCAATTTAGCAACTGTTTAATCTATAAATTATTCATATATATATTTCTAGATCAATTTATCTAAGTCCTAACTTTTAATTATAACTCCTTATGTTCAAACATTTTTTTTCAATATTTTCTAAATTGTTACTTTGATTTTACGTTATAATTAATATTAATATTAAAATACACGTTTTAAATAAAGTCTATGTTGAATAAATTTGGAGGGCAGGCTTTACTTTAAGTATTGTTTCCTGGAGTAGATAAATTTACAAGTGATTTTGACTTTAGACCTGTGGGTTGGCTGGATAGTAAGTGATTTTGACTTTAGACCTGTGGGTTGGCTGGATAGTAAGTGATTTTGACTTTAGACCTGTGGGTTGGCTGGATAGTAAGTTATTTTGACTTTAACCCTGGAAGTTTACGCTGACTGGACAGAAAGTTACTTTGACTCCAATCCTGAAGATTGACGTTGACAGAACAGATAGTGATGTAGACATTAACCTTGGAGGTTGATGTTGACAGCACATCTAGTGACTTTTACTCTTAACTTGGAAGTTGACGTTGACAGAACAAATAGTGACTTTGACTTTAACCTTGGAGATTGACGTTGACAGAACAGATAGTGAATCTTACTTTAACCTTGGAGATTGACGTTGACAGAACAGATAGTGACTTTGACTTTAACCTTGGAGATTGACGTTGACAGAACAGATAGTGACTTTTACCTAACCTTGAAGGTTGACATTTACTGAACAGATCGTTACTTTGAATCTAATCCTGAATGTTGAACTTGACAGAACAGATAGTGACTTTGAGTTCAACTTTGGAGGTTGACGTTGACAGAACAAATAGTGAATTTTACTTTAATTTTTGAGGTTGACGTTGACTTTACCGTTAGTTAATTTGACGTTAACCCTAGAGTTTGAATTTGACATAAGGTTTAGTTACTTTGACTTTATTCTTCAAGGTTGACGTTGACTGTACAATTAGTCAGTATGTTTTTACTTTAAAGGTTGGTGTTTACTGAACAGTCAATTACTTTTACCTTAACCTTGGAGTGTGACATTTTCTGAACAGGTAGTTACTTCGGCTTAAACCTGGAAGTTATTGTTGGCCAAATCGTTAGTTACTTCGACTATAGCCTTAGATTTTGACGTTGATTAAACAGTTAGTTACTTATACTCTAACCCTGGAGGTTGATGTTGACTGAATATTTAGTTACTTTAACTTTATACCTGAAGGTTTACGTTGACTAGACAAGTAGTGCCATTGTTTTGTCCCTGGAGGTGACTGAACAATTAGTAACTTTGACATTAACCCTCGCGATCAACGCTAACTGGACTTATATCCTAAAGGCTAGCGTTGATTGAACTTAGCATTTGATTAGATCACTTAAGTTGGCCCCGACCTCCTCAAAATTAAAATTTAAATACACCACTGTTTTACACCTATTTTGCAACGTTTTGCACCTTAACATCAGATACAATACGACTGTTTATGTTTAGGAGGGGGGGGGGGCAAGTTAAGAGTAGCCCCCACACCCCCACTATAAAAATAATGGATTTTTTATGCCATCTTAAAAGTTCTGTTTTGCACCGTTTTGCACCTTAATAGTTTTTCAAGAAAAAATGTTTAAAACGGAAAAAGTGGGGGTGCCAAGTTAAGCGTAGCCCCCCTACCCTCCCTGATAGGGTTTTTCCAATGCAAAAATAAAAGACCTGGCTTGCACCGTTTTGCACCCAAGTATGACGTTTTGCACACTAATAGATTAGTAAGAAAAAATATTTGATATACAAACAAATTAAATCATTGGACCTTCCCTCCAGCCCCCACACTCTCAAATTAAGAATGTACATATGCCATCGTTTTCTAAATATTTAGCACCATTTTGGACCTTAATATTTTTTCAAGAAAATAAAAAATTTAAAGTTAAAAAATGTTCCAAGTTAAGTGTAAACCCCCCCAATTAAAAAAAAAAGGTTTTTGTAAATTATACTTAAAATTTCCTTGGAAAAATATCATTCTCTAAGTACGATAAAAACCATTTTAATAAAAAAAACATTGACCAAATAATTTTTTTGATATTTAAAATTTTCAAAAAGTTTTTTTTTGTAAACTACACTCAAATTATTTATATTTTTAAAAATAAACATATATTCTTATTTATCATGATAAACAATTTACAGACACCCATTTAAATAATATATTAAAACACTTTTGAAAGATTTAAAATTTTCTAAATTATATCATATGTAAACTAACCTTAAATATATATATTTTAAAAATATCAACATACGTTATTATTAAATCGTGTAAAATAATCCTCAATTGGCAAATTTGTTAAATCTATTTTCCTAAAACCCACTTCAGTGGCAGAACTGTCCAAGGCGTCAATTTTCTGTTAGACTGGCCTGCTGGAGATGGGGAGATCGATGTTCGAATACTGATCGTTTACTGAGGGTATTTTTCCCTCGATGGTTTTCCACTCTCCTTCCAAGAAAGTTCAGGTAGATTACCTATAAAACGTTTCATTCCTTCTCCCTACCCTATTAGAGTAATGATCATAAATGCGTATAAGCTGAATAGGCAGTAAAACGACGTAATTCAAATTTTATTTATTTTGTAATCTACAATTTATTCAAATATCAATAATCAGCACTACTATTAAATGTATTGTTTAGAAAAAACAATAATTATGAAATTATTTTTATTGTAAATAAATTGCCAGATAACAATTTTGAGCCAAATT
>CABEEJ010005700.1:21345-35161 GCA_901482245.1 Timema douglasi | reverse complement strand
GTCATTGAGGCTGCAACACAACATGGCCGGTCATTGAGGCTGCAACACAACATGGTCAGTCATTGAGGCTGCAACACAACATGGCCGGTCATTGAGGCTGCAACACAACATTGCCGGTCATGAGGCTGGGAAACTCCCATGGGCTCACCTCACTCTAACGTTGGACTGGATTGCCGCTAACGAGATCTGTGCTCGGGCTCTCGGGTGTATTGAAGGCTACACTTTCTCTCCATGCAACGCGGGTCCACCTTCCTCATCCCCAGCGTTGTGTGCGTACAACTCAAGAGTATACTGAGACTCGGAGAAAAAACTCAATGCGTTTGAGGCACCACGTTTTACAGATCGTTTGCGCGGAGTATCCACATATTTTTCACTTAAGGGATAGGAAAGAAAAAGGGAGAATTTAGGGAGAATATACCTTCATTTGTTAGAAACTACCTTTAATCACCCAACTTGGTTTAGAACCACAATCTCTACGTTAAGGACAGCCCAGTCTATTTCGAGAGTGATGCCTCCGGTGTGGTCCAGATGGTTAGTTGTTATTTCTCAAAATCCCTGCTGGAGGCAAGTTTTGAACATGTTTGATCCCTGACCCCTTTGCCAGTCTGGTGATACTTTTAAATCCTTCTCAAAATAATATTTTAAAAGGCATAAAATACAATACATAGGTTTACAAACAAAATCAATTACAAAAATACTAATGACAAGACATTTAATTTAAGATATCGGCAAGCAAAAGTTGATTTTATTTTTTTAAATACATATCAGTGTGAAGGCTGTTGCACCCCCCTCACCCCCCTCACCCCCCAATGTCCTTCTTTATGGTCGTGGATCCCAGGTTAAGAACCCCTCCTATATACCCTCTTGAGGTCTCGCTGTCAGAGGCGAGGAACCTCAACTTCTTTGAACTCTTCCTTCAAAGAACAATCTGTTTCTCGCTCAATCTCCACGCACATTCGGCCACATATTCTCTCAAGTGTACAATCATCATCCCTACGCCATCAGCGTGATTACGTGATGATAATGTGGGCAGCCAGTAGGACTGCGTCACAGAACACCAACCTTTGGAAGATTATAGACGGTTATTTGATTTTGTGTCGTAAGTTAGTCAAGGACCGAAATCCAATGTTGTTGATTCTTTCATTAAGTGTTTTTTTTTCATTGACAATTTAAATAACATAAGTTAATCTCAAGTGTACTAACGAGAAACACAAGGCAGTCATAATAAAATAATAATTTGACTGCTTGACATTTTATATGTTATTAGGCCATTTCTGAATGGATAGCTCGTAGCTAAGAAGATTTGGTAAAGGTTTTAAATGATAAAATATGTTTACATAAAATAAAATGTGTTATAGTTGAAGGTTGATATTTCCGATTCACTTGGTTCGATTTTCTAAAGGGCACTCACTATCACTGAGTTTTACCGTTTTTATGGAGGTAAAATGACGATTTAGGCCAGGGACCTTCAGCCCGCGGCAACATTTTTTTTTTTTTTGCGGCCAACTGGTTCATGAAAAATATAAAATTATTTCAAGAGAAAAAATGATAAATATAAAATTAATACATATTTTATACAATCAACTAATAAAATAAATACGTCTTTTATTTACGTATTTTACGTTATTTTAAAAACAATTTTTGCTTTTTGCGCGAAGAACAATAGCTACTGCGTTTTAGTACGAATGTACTTTGAACCGGAAATAACAAATTTAGTAGACAAGACATATTGCGCTACTCCCTGCTATGAAATAACAAAGAACTTACGTCACGAGAAACCCTAGTCCCTAGTGTGAGAATAAGTGCATAAGAATGAGTTAATATGAATATTTTAATATTTATTCAATCCGAATATTATCGGTACAGTTTTGCGGCCCTCGGGCCAACAAGATAGATCAATTTGGCCCTCGGACATAAAAAGGTTGAGGACCCCTGATATAGGGTCTAGTTGTTTTGATCTAGAATTATATTAAGATCAATCCCAGCGCGGTGGCGGTCAGCTGCTGTAGGTCGAGTTTGTCCGATGCCCGAGTCAGCTGTCTCCAGTTTTTAAAATCACAACGAGGAGTGTAACTGTAAAAACTATTGAAATAGTGAAACCACATGGTGTTATATTTCATTTGTCACACCTTCACTACATGACTACAAAAACATAAGAAAAAAGAAACAGTCTGTGATGAAATAGGCAGATCGCAAAGAGAAGCTCGTTAATTGCATTGGTCCAAATTTTCTTTAGTTGTTTCCTAACGAAGGGAAATAAATGTTTTTCCTTGACGTCTCAATTTTTTTACGACAGCAAATGATCTGACTCACAGATCTTCTTCAATTAGTGTCGCCAGAAGTAAGGCTTTCATTTCTAACTGCGTTAAATCTCGACGCATTTCTATAAAGGGCGTTATGTATTTACAGGCCGCGGACCGCTTCTGTGTGTGCGATCATGATCGTCACTGCACCCACCACCGCGCCCGCCACCATCGCCGCTTTGGTGTGTGGAAACCTTGAGGTGTACGGATAGACTTAATCTTTCCGCTCCGAGTCTTACAACCCGTTTGAGCTACCCGCATATATTACATTAGTGAAGTGGGGTGAAAAAGGTCTGCATTTGTGTGACGGGAGAGTGTACAGTAGCCCTATTAAATCTCGCTAAAAGATCCGATTTAGTTTTATTTCACATATACAGTAGCCCCATGACTTCTTTGGTGCTGACTGACAGCTCACAGCTGACTTCTGACAGTCAACATTTAGGTATATACCTAGATTTTGACTGTCAAAAGTGACAGCTGCTAAACACATGTTTTTGCAGATCATATAGTTCGGCGTAGGGACACCTAATTTAGTCTGGTAACTTTTCAAAGCCATCAGATGTCAACTGTGAGCTGTCAGTCAGCACCAAAGAAGTCATGGGGCTACTGTATATGTGAAATAAAACTAAATCGGATATTTTAGCGAGATTTAATAGGGCTTAACCTAGCTCGGTGGTTACATGGTCTAACGTGCTACTCTCGCAACATACTAGACTGCCGATGACTGGGACATCGAGGTTCGAAACTAGGTCAGGTATACTGAGGGTGGTTTTCCACTCTCCCTCCACACAACTGCGAGTACACTTTTTGTAAATATAGCCTTCCTAATCCCTCAAAACCATTAGCGTAATTAGTACATAAGAGTGTAATCAGAACGGGTAGTAAGACGCTGCTGAAAAAATAAGGCCTACTTGGCTTTTATGTGCGAGTAATAACCAATTAAAATGAATAATGGTCAATTATGTCGATTTTAATGACTAATGAGAGATTAACATCAAAACTTTACACATTTTTATTTAGTGACGGACGTATTTTTTATGTCTAAAATTGTCAATTTTTCTTGAAAAATATAATTTAGTAAAGAAGAAGTAAAACATGACTGTGATCGATCTCGCTATTATAACGATCATACTGTGACCAAAGGCAAATATTGAAAAATTATGAATAATAATTTTGTTTACCAGTTCAGCCGAAATGGCCGACTCTGGAATACAGCTTTTTATTTAACGAATTCCACTCATTCTATTAACCACAAATCAGGTTCTCTACCACTCATGTATGTTCTGACCATAGACGTAAGCTAACTATATTTCCTGAATAGTGATAAGCTGGCTTACTAAGATAACATTGCTGATCTTTGAACTTTGATGTTTATATGACACGCTCGAGGTCACAAATTACTTAGAAATAAGCGGTTTCCACAGATGTGTAAGCAGAAAAACTTCCCAACAAACATGTTTTAAAAATATCTACTGATTTCCTCTGCGTTGAAAATTTTAGCTTTCATTGTGTTACATCTACCAATTAAATAGTACTATATTTAACCAAAATAAATCTGTATTAAGCTATTCAAAGGCTTTAATTAATACGGTCTTTTATATTTGTTTAAGCAAATATATATAATTTGTATGTATATATACAAATACATACAATATGTAGTTTATTAGCTGGCAAAATTGTCAAGATGATCTCTTTTTATTGTGTCTCACGCGTCTTAATACCCATCCAGGCTATCCACGTGTTTACACCAATGGGGTAGGAATGAGGAAGGTAGAATTAGGATTAAGTATACCCGTATTTTGGTCAAAGGAGAGTGGGTAATAATTTAGGTGAAAACACCTCAGGACAACCGGCCAAAATTTCAACCCTGACATTACCGTTACCAAAAAAACCAGAAAAAACAAGGGTGGCGCTTTTGTCCACGTGCGCACCAATGTATTTTATTAAAAAACTATTGAAGCGTTCAACATCAAGGTTATTAACGATTTAAACTAAGGGAAAAGGATTTGAAGAGTGGATTGGAGGAAATTTACCCACATTGGTCTAGGGAGCGGATGGGAAAATTAGATTATAATCCCCATGTGTAAAAATGCACATATTGTACTCTAGTTAGATTCGTAGCTCGAACCCCTCCATCACCGGCAATCTTATCCATTGCTAGCTGGACGCTCTAGACCACGCGACCACCGCTGTGTATCCCACGTGACGCCAGATCAGGCGGTGTCCGAGTGTATCAAAGTCCACTTTGCTCCCAGACACTAATAACCCTCATATTATGTGAGTCAAGGCGGCTGTACAAACAATGACGATTGAAGTGAGGGACGGTTCACAAAGTCCTGTTAGAAGGCCTTGAACATGGCACACTCTCAGCCACGACACTTCTAGCAGAGTCGAGAACTGGGGTGTAGGAACCGGGGGGAGGGGAACTCCCAGCCAACCCTCTTCACCCCTAAAGAAGTATATTGGTGCCTGCTTGTTGACATCCACTGATTCCTTAGTTTGGATCAAAGTGATTGCCGATTAAATTGAGAGTCACTACTTTCCGCAGCGCACTCGATTGATAAAGAGGACCAGCTTAATTTTTAAGGTATCACTAGTCCGACATCTTAGCTCAGTGTGTAGTACGTCTGCCAACTGAACTAAGAGTCCCGGGTTATATTTCCGCCACGAGCGAAACAATTATCATTGTTGAAACTAGGACTTATCCTTTTCATTCTGATGAATAATTGTCTGGAGGAGTAGGTGCTATGTCTGTAAAATAATTAAGTTAGTTTAGAGGTATTGTGCTGATTTAATCATTAGCTTCAGAGAATGTACATTAAGGGCATTCAATTTTTATTTTTTAAAAAAAGCACAAGATTTTCTTTTAGAACCGTGTCTTACTACTTGTTCATGTTATACGCATATGTAGATAATTACGCTGATATGTTAGGGATGTGAAAGGTTGAATTTAGAGAACGTGAACCCGCATTTGCGTTGAGGAAGAGTAAAATTTTTTTAGAGAAAACCCTCCTCAGTGGGCCTACACCCGACCGGGATTCTAGCCTCGATCTTCCTGTCATCGGCAGCGAGAGTGACGCTTTAGACCATACGACCACTGAAGCAGGTAAGAGGACAAGATAATTTTGTCCATAGCTGGCTGACATCACCCTCCCTCCACCCTTCCCCTTTCCTTTGACCGAAAATATTCCTACGTCCTTGTTTGAGAGAAGTCACTCGGTAATTTAATATTTAAGTTTGGTATGATGTGTAATCCAATTCTAGTTGAAAGGACATTTGAAAAAATACACACATATTTTTAATGCTCAAAATTGCATTTTACTATTTTATTAGCGATATTTTATAGACATTCGTGATAACTATCATGATGACGGAGAGATCGGGGTTAATATCACATTAGGATATACTGAGGGCGATTTTCCCTAAATGGTTTTCCATTCTCCTTCCAGGCGAATTCGGGTAGATTACCTCTAGAATACTTCCTACCTCATTCCTAAGCGATTAGAGTAATTGAATCGGTCATTGGAAAAGGGATAACATAAATATGGTAAATTAAACTGAGATAGCCACTTTGTAGGTTTTTTATAAGCTATCTAATGAATTAAAAAATTGAATATTCTGGTCTCACTTTAGGCTTAAAATCGACCTTGAAGTTTACGTTAAGTGGAAAAAGGATAAGATTCCTGGAATGTTAACCTTTTTACACTCAACAGTGAGCTTGAAGACTGATATTAACAACAGCGGTTTATTGGAACATTCACTTTCACCATCTTTGCACGCGGTGAAAAGACGTGTTCAAAGCTGGACTAAACTAATAAGTATTAAATACTGAAAACAAGTCTCTTATTGGTTTTTGCAACACAAAAAAATAAAATGCTAGCAAGGCTATATTTAAATACTGTAATATGTTTCCAACACCTTATACACTCTATGTTTTGTTATTGTAATTAAATTACTCTACGGAGAAGGCCGCCTCCATACAAAATAATCAAGTAGCGGCTCATTATCAAATAATGGAATAATGAGAGCAAAGGACAAGAAACCGCTACTGACCACACCTGTCGGTCTCCGACTCGGTATCGCCAACCAATACTTTGCCAGTTACAGTGCGCAGCTGCTGCCAACTGGCAAGTGTAAAAATGTCTGGTTCAGAGGAAGAGTACGAACCTAAACGGAAGATAGGTAAACTGAATAAAGAGTTACATTCTAGGAAAATACAGAAACTAGCCAGACAAAAAAGGTGACGAGTTTGTTACAAGTGAAGGTTTATTAGTGCAGGATAAAACAACAGGTCCTGATTGTACTTGTCGCAAGAAATGTATGGCTAATTTCAGTTTTGAGAAAACACAACCTATCATTGATTTGATACCGTATACAATGGACGTCCAAAAAATGAGGAAGATACCTATCTGTCGGGGCTGATAGAGAGATACATTGTTTCTAGACATCGTCCATCGTCAAACAAAACACGTCGTCCTTCAAATATTTTGCTATTAAAGGGATCAGTAGAGTTGAAGTTTGTCGAAACGCTTACATAAGTTTGTATCCCAGCTCCAACAAAGTTGTCCAACTCCTAACCAAGCTCCTTGAAACTAATCAGTCACCTTCTGATTTACTTAGATTCAGGTTTGACTGTATTAAAAATGCACGAGCTCTTCATTGAGAAGCAACCTGATCTGAAAGGAGTCTTGAAGTACGAGCATTATTTGAAACATTTCAGAGAAAAATATGGCTGTAAGTTTGGTAGGCCACAAGTCGATGTTTGCTCAACTTGTGAATATTTGAACACAAGATAAGATCTTTATCTCTTAACGAGGTAACAAAAAGAAAAGCTGTTGTTGTTGAGCTTTAGTTCATAAACGACGAGCGAAAAAGTTCTACAACAAAATTCAAGACGTCACCAAAATCTGCAAGGAGAGAAACGATGAAATGGCTATTGTTTTCAACTTCATGCAAAATCTGCCTCTACCTTTTATGCCAGTTCAGGAAATGTAAGCTTTGGTACTACGTGTTCAATATTCACGACATTAGCAACGACACCTATTCAGTTTTCTACGCGTACACAGAGGGTGAAGCCCACAAAGGTCCGAATGAGTATGCAGCTGTGTCCTGGACTTAATTAAACAAATTCCCGAAGAAGTGAAAACCCTGCACGTGTTTAGCGACGCATGTGCTGGTCAGAATCGGAACCACACATTAACAAGGCTGTTTACAGCACTAACCATGAATGTCAGATTCTCCAGCATTCACCAATACTACCCGATCCGAGGACATAGTTTTCTACCATGTGACAGAAACTTCTCAGTCATAAAACGATCTGTCCGAAGGCTGGATCGGATTTACTCCCCAAACTAGTATGAAAATATCATTCTAACTACCAGGAAACTCAACCCCCAGTATCAAGTGAAGAGGCTTCAAAACGACCAAATACTCAACTTCAAGGACTGGTGGCCGCAGTATTTCAAGAAAACATATAAAGACATTGAGAAGAAAAATATGATGTTCAGCATCAGTAAGTATAGACATCTTATCTACACTGAGGAGATGAATGGCAGTGTCAAGGCTATGGAATACATTGACGGCCTGATGTATGGAACTTTCAAGTTGAAGAAAGAAGATCATGTGAAGCTCCCCAGTGCCAACGCATATACGCATATGGTGGGAAGGTTGCAATCAACTTCAAAAAGCTACAGGACATCTCCAAAGTAACTCAATACATACCTAAAGAGTACAAGCCATTTTATGATGGAATGCTTAAGTATCCTACTACCAACACAGGGGATAGTGACAATGATGAATATAAAGTGACATAATCATCATTAAGTGTGTGAGTGAGGCAATTTCATATTTTAATTTAGTGTGTGAAACCATTTTCTTTATTCAATATATCAATTTTAGTTGTTTTTTTTAAATTTTTGACTCTTTATTAAGGATTTTTTGTCAAAAAACTTTGATTGCTCTTGTCAAACCATTGAGTGTAAAAAGGATAACATTCCAACAACTTTAATTATTGATAATTATTACTAATAACTATTGAGAATTTCACTTTGATATTTTGGGATTGAATACTTCTTGACTAGGACTACAATTTCCTAATAGTAACATTTTCAATAAAACTTATAGTTTGGTCAGTAAACTGTTTTTTTCGTTTTGCAGAAAACTAGGCAAGCTGGAATGTTATCTTTTTCCACTCACCGATGCAATTATCATATAGGGTGACCTGGTGGTATAGGGGTAAGGTGTCAGACTTCTGTGCTCGGGGTCCAGGGTTCAATCTTCGGTCTCAACACAGACTTATCTGATTGCCAAACCCTTCCTTCATCTCTGACAAGACGTGTATTAATCCCAACTTGTGCATATGTGGAATGCCAGGTCTCCACCGTGGTTCGGATCCCACGTTAAACTGTAGGTCCTCCATTTTCATCTCACAATCACCCTACCATTACACATTAGCGTAAGTGCGTATAACCCGAACAGGTATTAAGACGCGGTGCTAATAATAATGATCATATATGCGTAAAAGCTGAGCAGTTAGTAAGACGCGGTGATTAAAAAATATATATTATAACAGGCCTAGCAATCAAAAGTGACAGTTTCAGAACACGTTACTTGGCGTATGATCTAGTAGCGTTTCTCGCTGTCAGTTAAGACTAGACTGTACATAGGTTCAGGGTTATAATGGTACACACGACAATCTGGGATCAGCTGACCAACCCACAACAATCTCCAAGCGAGCAAGGCCAAGAAGATCAAAGTAGAAGAGCATCCCTGGTCTATAGTCGGTTCACCATAAAAATAACTTTTGAGAACAAATAAAAAATAAACGTAGAGCGTTCAACTTTGAAAAAAAACCACACTATTTTTGATCTTAAAGGTAACAAAACTAACACATTAAAAAAAGTATTGGCGTATGAATGAATGCAAAGAGGTCTAGTAATTTTTCAACTGTTAGATAAAAGTTCTTCACATATCAATCCAACTATAGAAACTTTCATAACTGCCAAATATCGACCATTTTATGGCGAACTCACTATAAATAAGATGTCAATAGGGTTCTGTGTTTGTGTGTAATTGTACAGAATCCTACCATTCATCCGGTCTATACACATATTTACCATATGAGAGAGTTTTTTATTAGAAAAATGTACCCACAATTGCGTAAGATAACCATTTAGGGAAAAAAACACCTCAAAAGACTCGACCTAGTTTCGATCCCTGACCTCCCCATCGCAAGAAGTCTTTCTATTGAGAGAGTGAAACCTTAGACCGTGCAACCACCAAATCGAACTGGGTGAGCCAATAGTCAAGAAGCTTGTATATTTAACATGCTCCCATATTTTATTAGTGATAAGTTGAGAGAGACAATAAGTTATTTACCCGCATCTAGGGCTGAAAGCGCTACTGTCGTGTTAGACTGGCCTGCTGAAGGTAGGAAGGTCGGAGTTGAAATCGCAGTCAGGTCTACTGAAAGTGGTTTTCCCAAATGGTTTCCCACTCTCTTTCCGTGCAAATGCCGGTGAATTACTTCTAAAATACTTCCTCCTCCCTACCACATTTAGAGTTATTATCATATGCGTATAACCTGAACAGGTGACACGGTGATTAAAAAGGAAGTTATTTAAATCGGGAATGGTAATTTTTCTCTAACACGTGTACACTCTTGTAACTCTTGTTATATTAAGGTGTGTTACACTCAATACGATATTTTATCTTTCTGTAGTAATCTGGTGCCATAGACCGGCGATGGATTCCCTCAAAGGGCGCGTTTTATTCTAATGCTAGTTCATTTCCTCTAATTCTCTCTACTCATCGTTGATATCCCTTGTTATGGTTGAGCGAACTAAATACTCTAAAGCACATGGTGTGTTGTGTTCAAAATTCCTTAAGGTAACACCGCCTCAATGTAGGCTATATTTCGTAGAGGAATATAGTGGCGTACCCAGATATTTACTCTTGGTTTGGGGTCGAGGGGGAGTAATGTACCGATGATATTTATTGTTACCATACAATCATTTTAGTCGGACTTATAATGTTTATCCATAATGGTATACCTTTTGAATAGCAAACTCTAAAATCTAGTCTAGGCATTCGACACATATTCAGTATTGTTTATTTCACATGTTTTAAGCTTTTATTAAAGTTATTTTGCTTTCTTGGGAGGAGGGAAAGGGGGGAATGCCTCACTTTCTCCCCCATCCCCATTGATGCACCTCTTGAAGAATTCACAATATTATTTGGAGCAAACTCGTCTATCAACTTCGGTGATGTATCTAGAATTAGCTGAATAATTACGAAACAGTGAATTTAGCATGTTTAGATACAGGTAACGTTTTGAAAAATAAAATAAATAAAAACTCTTCTATTTCATACTGTCTCCTAATTTTGTAATATAAAAAACACGTATTAGCTTTCATTTTTTATCATAGTTTGAATATTATGTTTATAAGTTAACTTTTTGTATTTAAGATACCTATGTTTTTATATTCTTTAAACACACGTAAGTAGATTGTATAGATATTTTATTGTGGTTCTAATATTTTATTCAACTTTATTTTACAACAAACTGTTAGCTCATTTGAATGAAAATAGATTATTATGTATTATTATTATTAGCACCGCGTCTTACTGCCCGTTCGGGTTATACGCACTTACGCTAATGTGTAATGGTAGGGTGATTGTGAGATGAAATGAAGGACCTACAGTTTAACGTGGAACCCGAACCACGGTGGAGGCCTGGCATTCCCCACATTCACAAGATGTGATTATTATGTAAAATTTATGTTTTAACATTATTGTATTTACTAATTTAAAATTAGTTGTATGAAATAAAAATAGATTACAAACTTTAAAAATTCAATAAGCTTTGAACTTCATCTATGTCTTTCTTATCAAATGAATAAATATAGTTTATTAATATTTTATCCGAAACTAGGTTTGCTAAAATGATAAATTATTATTACCATCATCATCATCATCATCATCACCATCATCACCATAATTATTATCATTACCAACTATATATAATCTGTATCAAATTCACAAATTTAACCTAAAACTAATAACAAATAATAATATAAATACATAAGATAATTATGTAGTCGATCACTTACAGATTGGCGGGCATTGTTTGAAGCTGATTACTTGTGGTTCTGCTGTGACAGAAGAAATGGTCACTAGTCCAACAAGCACCGAGAGTAGGATTAATAGCGCCATTTAATTCCTAAAGAAGCTGAAATTGCTACAAGAGAAACTACAAGAAGCGACTACACTACGGAGAAACTTCAACAAGAATGAAAAATGTCGTGGCATAAGTCGATTGTTGACGTCACTGCACTACTCGGAGCGGGCGAGCGAGCGTCTCTTTGGTCAACTAATCATCTCTAAAAATTAAGGAGATAGCTGATAACAGAAAGTTTGTTACCATTTTAACTAATAGTATAAGTGTTCTTTCACCAACTTATACAATTTCGCTTCTTCTGCTTTTAATAAACAGAAAACTATTCAATAATACATATTTTAAAATCAAATTTTCTAGGGGATATTTTATTAATGTTCCCTTTAAAATGACAATCTTTTACTATACTATGAATAACGTATTTTACCAACACAGAATGTGTTGTTCATTTCATAGGAAAGGACTTTTATAAAACACAAACATTTTTTATCGGATAAAATTTAAATCATTTTATTGCTATAGGACTATTATGAATTATTTTATAAGTATTGATAATTTCTATTAAGGGTGAGTTACAGCTATAATAGATCACATGACTAAAAACGTTTGATTTCTTGCAAGTAGATCTAATAACTTTTATAGCTGTCAAAATATTCCTATGAAAATGGGACTGTTGTAGAAATTGTACAGAAGATTTAAACCAGGGATCTCCAAACTACATTCCGCGGGACACATCCGGCCCGCCGCAAGATTATGTCCGGCCCGTTACAAGATTTTATCAAAAAAACAAATTAATTGTTTCTCTTCGTTATTTATTAACCACACAGTATATTTGACATGTCCAGTTCCTGTCCGCACGCATGCTTCCCCCATGACACCAATCCAGAATGCTGTCCGAATTGCAAACCCTAATTTTTCAGTTGCAGGCGCCATTCCTTATATCGACAACAGAACGACTTGACCGTGACGATTTTTAGGTAGTTCCAAGACTCCCGGCAAAGGGTTATTTAAGAAAAGTTCCGAAAGATGTTACTTAATTTAAAAAAAAGTAATTATATTGAATAATTATTATAAATATAATTTGTTACATATAAATTGATTCATTTCTCACAGAGAAGAATCAACGTCAATCACTTTTATCAAACACTGACTGACCTTGGAAAATGGATTTTTTATAGACGTGACGGGCCATATGAGTTGAATCTAAATTTGCATGTTGAAACAAATTTGATTTATGATCTATTTGCGCAGGTCAAGGCATTCAGGGCAAAAATAATGCTACTTGAAGAACAAGTGAACGTTACTTTGGCCCGCAAAAACGTGTAAACAAAGCAGGAACAAGGGGGGAGGAGGGGAGTCAAGAAATAACAGCACAGTTCTCTAACTTTAAATTATTGGTTTTGGAGGTGCTTAAAATACAAATTAATTGGTTAATTATCACCTGGGACTAGGCCTCAACTAATTATTTTAACATAGGTTATTTAAATCTCATTCAAGGTATAAGGCTGAGAGTAGTTTTAGAAGAAATGCACCTCCATTAGCATGGATACTGGATGGGAAAACCATAGCGAAAACTTCTGGGAAAACTTTATCTTCTTTCGACGCGTTTTTCTCCATGTCCGGAAAGTGCGCATTTTAATTGTGCTAATGGAGCAGAGGTGTGGAAGGTATAGTTTAGAAGAAATTGACCCAAATTTATATGGAATTCTAGTGCGAAACCTTTTGATTAAAACTCCTCTCAGTACACCTGGCCTAGATTATAATCCAATCAGGTCAAGTCGAGCGGCTCTACCCGGTTCTCAGAGCCTTAGTTCCCGCGCATGTGCGAGGGATGACATTGTCCCTAAAGTACAACAGTTTCTCGCCGGCTCCTGAAACTAGGTTGGGGACACACACAGGATGCGACCACTTGGCGGGACTTTGATGACTAACAGCCGGCGTGGATGGAGGTAAAGTAAGAACGTGATAGGAAGAATAGTATCTGATTGTTACAGTGGCGTGCAAGTGAACAAAAATATAGTGTTGCGCAGAGGACCCTTCGGTGTCTAGACTCAATCACCAACACAAGGGGAGCTTCGTGGGAGCGGGGATTTAATGGCCCTCCCAGTTTCTTAACATTCATTTCCGGTCACCAGGAGAAATAGTATTAGTAATGAAGTTGTCCGAGCAAGAGTTAGGGTACAAGGAGTACATGAGATAGTAGAGGAAGCAAGGCTGATAAGGTATTATCATGTAATGAGGATGTTGGAGTACATGAGATAGTAGAGGAAGCAAGGATGAGATGGTATGACTATGTAATGAGGATGTTATAGTACATGAGATAGTAGAGGAAGCAAGG
>CABEEJ010005700.1:0-19343 GCA_901482245.1 Timema douglasi | reverse complement strand
GAGGAAGCAAGGCTGAGATGGTATGACTATGTAATGAGGATGTTGGAGTATATATGAGATAGTAGAGGAAGCAAGGCTGATAAGGTATTATCATGTAATGAGGATGTTAGAGTACATGAGATAATAGAGGAAGCAAGGCTGATAAGGTATTATCATGTAATGAGGATGTTGGAATACATGAGATAATAGAGGAAGCAAGGATGAGATGGTATGACTATGTAATGAGGATGTTAGAGTACATGAGATAGTAGAGGAAGCAAGGCTGAGATGGTATGACTATGTAATGAGGATGTTGGAGTATATGAGATAGTAGAGTAAGCAAGGCTGAGATGGTATGGCTATGTAAGGAGGATGTTGGAGTATATATGAGATAGTGAAGGAAGCAAGGCTGAGATGGTATGGCTATGTAATGAGGATGTTGGAGTATATATGAGATGGTGGAGGAAGCAAGGCTGAGATGGTATGGCTATTTAATGAGGATGTTGGAGTATATATGAGATAGTGGAGGAAGCAAGGCTGAGATGGTATGGCTATGTAATGAGGATGTTGGAGTATATATGAGATAGTGGAGGAAGCAAGACTGAGATGGTATGCTATGTAATGAGGATGTTGGAGTATATATGAGATAGTGGAGGAAGCAAGGCTGAGATGGTATGCTATGTAATGAGGATGTTGGAGTATATATGAGATAGTGGAGGAAGCAAGGCTGAGATGGTATGGCTATGTAATGAGGATGTCGGAGTATAGTTTCTTGAGGTTTATAATTATCAAAGTTTCCAAGGGAAGACTATGCATTCTAAAATAATAGCTTCTAGGAGTCATTCAAATTAAAAAAAAAGCCTTTAGAAGTTCACTTCAAATTTTCTTCAAGGGACTTAAACTTTTCAAACATTTGCTGAAAAAGGGTTCTCAAACCCCATTTTAGCTCTGGGAACCAAGCCCCTCAAAATCCTCCTTTTTAATAAGTGCCCCCCCTCTCTACACAAATAATGTCCCGCCACCACTGGTACATATTATGTTCTAGTGTTGTTTTCTTGCGACGGTACAATCCTGTGTGTTCTCAAACTATACTGCTGGTTCAATACAGACCACAATATTTTAGAACAGCCAGACGCCCGCCTTTAGTGGGCTCTGACACAATTGTTGAAACCCAAGCCTGTTAGAGCGCTCGACCACAGGTTTCATTAAGTACCCCTTCTCGTGATCTAATATAAAAACAACATAAAATATGGTAGGTATGATCTCACGACCGCTTGCTGAATGTACAAGTCTTTGATGCACTCCTCACATCTTTCCTTGCCTTCATTATCACACACAATCATCATCATAATGGTCATCAGAATGTTTGAGGTGACATGCCACTACAAATGTGAGGCAAGTAAGTTAAGTATCTCATTAAGATGTGAAAACAAGAAAAAACTACTAAATATGTATATTGCATATTTTTAAAGGAGGCCTATTAAAAACCGATATTTTGGCATAACGGCTTACCAGATAACAAAAATGATGTTAACCTTTATTATAGATAATTGTATCATGAACATTATTTGTTTATAACATATTTTGATAAAACAAATAAAAAAAAANTACTTTTGTTCCCCCCCCCCCCCCCCATCAGGGGGTGATATTAGTTGTGCCTGAATGGATTTTAATCAAGGTCATAGTAGAAATAGTCTGTGCCAAATTTCATGCTGGTATTCAAGTATGAAATATAAAACAACTAACAGAACGCGCTATAGTAAGAATCGAACCAGGATTCAGAGAATGTCCAAAATATAGTAAATAAAATCTATATTAAGTATACAAAGAAAAGTACTGACTCACTGATTGACTCATCAACGCCAAGCCCAAACCCTTGGACCTAGAAAGCTGAAATTTTGCACAGAGGTTCCCTTTATGATGTAGACAAGGAATAAGGTCGGATTTTTTGAAATTCCTATGGGATAGGGAATAAAGAGGATTTATATTTTTGCTTTAAATTTGCATTATTTCCATAACTATAATTATTAGAAACTTCAAATTTGACATGTAAGTAGGTAATCATAATCACTAATAACTCTTTTCAGGATTTTCCGAAATTCCCATGAGATAGGGAATAAAGAGGATTTATTTTTTCGCCTTAAAGTTGCCTTATTAGATCAATGCTCAGCCCAAACCCTTCGGCCTAGAAAACTGAAATTTAGCACAGAGGTTCCCTTTATGATGTAGACAAGGAATAAGGCCGGTTTTTTTTAAATCCCCACGGGATAGGGAATAAAGAGGATTTTTTATAATTACTATACTATAGTGGTTAACGGGAAGTGTGGGGAGGGGGGTCTTATAGAATTCTTATACCACAGTGGGTCACGAGCAACGCCGTGCGGAACTGCTAGTATGATAATATAAGGAACATGGGATTGGTTTTATTCTTTTGATTTTATTATTTAATGTGCGCTTTCTAAATTCACAAGTTATAGTGCCAGCATTTTGGTCTCAAAGACTGCTTTTGTATGTAGTTTTGTTTACCACTGATGTTTTAATGGATCAAACTCAAGCGAGTATGCCAACAAAACTATTGTATCAATTTGTAGGGGCCTACTCTTGATTATGACAGGCAGGTTTGGGTTTATTCATGAATAGGTATGGTGTTGATTGATTATTTTCCATTTTTATGATCACCGCCCAAGTGTAAAAATATGACAGCTCACAAAAATATAGCATAATAAGAAAGCAATTTTAAAATAAATTTAAAATTTACAAATAAGAGACAAGTGTAAGTGAAAGGGTATAGGATGACATTTAACACTGAAGAGTGAAGTGAAAGTGATGACAAAGAAGAATATAAGGCTTAGAAAAGATAGATAAGAAAACTGTAGGGAGAAAATGTAATAGTAGTATAGAGTATAAAGTATCTTGAAAGCATGCTTGAGAGGAGAAGGGGGTAGGGGTAGCAGAAAATATCAATGAGAAGAGAGCAGCAAGGGGAGTTGTTCTCTAATGTGTAAGAGACCTGCTTCAGTAAAGAGAAGTATCCCTGAAGTGTAATCAAGTGCTGTGTAGGGTGTTCTTCATACGCATACCTATGTATGCAGCAGAAACCTGGACACTGAATGCAAGAAAGATTGAGGCAATGAGAGTAAAGTTTTTAAGGAAAATGCTAGCTGTCACCAGGAGAAATAGCTTTAGAAATGAAGATGTTCGTTGCAATAGTTGGGATACGGGAGGTAAATGAGATAGTAGAGGAGAAGAATGTAAGCAAATAAAGGAGGAAGAATGGTGGCAAGACAAAATAAGATGGAGGCATTTTACCAACCTGCCCCGACCAGCCTGGAAACAGTTCATGATGATAATGATGACTAAAGTTGAATGTTTTGGTAAGCAGGTTTTTTTTACAAAAGAACATAAGTTATATAGTGTGTGTTGGTTTTGTTTTTAATAAATGAGTAATTTCTAAATATATATTAATCGCTTTAAGGAAAACCGATTTTTGAAGTATATTGTTATGCTCGGAAGAAGGTACCAGGGAGGTAGATAGAAACATATAAAAGGGGACAAACACAATATGGCTTTTACTATGAAAAGAAAAACATGGTTCCCACTTTACAATGCTGCCACTGGTCAAAGAGATAATGGTTGCATCTGGAAGAAAAGTGATTATTTCCAGCAAATCTCCCGTCCTAGGTTTCATTCTATCAGAACTCATCAGGTGGGAATGTGAAACGTGCAATGCAACTTACTAAAAGAGTAAATCGAAAAAAAAACCAAAAGGGAGAAAAGAGAAATTGGTAAAGAATAATAGGACACGCAGATAGGAGCATGAAAAATGGGATGAATAACATTAAATATAATGTGTTTGTTCCTTTTTATTTACTTCTATCCACCTTTCTTGTGCTTTCTTCCAAATATAAATATGTATTTAGACCTTGATGTGTCACAATTAATAATTTTAACAATACTGGAGTAAACTAGATGCTATAAGAAATATTTTTACACAATATTATGCATTCACAACTAGAAAGAGTAAAGTTTGGAACATTTTTATGTAACTAACTTGAATTCTTAATTTTTGAGTTATAGTAGTTTCATATTGGGCAGTAATTTATGTAATAATAATAATAATAATAATAATAATAATAATATTTAGCACCACGTCTTACTACCCAGTCGGGTTATACGCTTTAAGTACTAATTACTCTAACGGATTAGGACTTGGGAAGGTTGAATTAGAGGAAGTGAACCCGCATTTGCGTGGAGTTTCACCCGACCGAGATTCGAACCTTGATCTCCCCGTCCTCAGCAGTCGAGCTTCAACACGACAAGCGCGTTAGCCAACTACGCCACAGAGGCGGGTAGTAATTTATGTACCTACACTAAGATTTTCATATGAAGGCTCTTATCTGAATGCTAGAAAAGCTACTCGATCTACTTTTACGTCTTCATATGTCAGGTCATGTGAACTGGAGCTGTCACTTTTTGATATGTAGATATTATCAATACATATACAAGAACACTATTAAAATAGTAAAATGTTACTGATGTTGATTGTAAACATGTTAAAGTGATATGCGATTGGTTTGGACTATCGTGTCGCGCATTTGGGCGCCAATTAAAACTATACGGCCCCCCTTTGGGCAACAATTAAAATGTTCTTGTAATTTATTGTGAGATAATTGGTATTTATAGCCCCATGATCGAGCGCCAATTAAAATGTTCTCGTTATCTGATAAGATAATTGTTAATTATAGCCCCGTGATCGAGCACCAATTATAGTGATATTTCTTACACTTATGAAATAAGTAAGACCTTTAAAATTGCACACGATTTATTTAGATCATTCTCCCTTGGTGCTGAAGATTTGACGGCAGTGATAATTACTGTATTTTGATATTACCGAGTTCTCTATTTTATTACAGAGTTCTTGTCTATTGATGTCCACTGTGTGCTGTGTAGATTTGTTACTCCTATATATTCATACGCACAAGCGGCTTATATATGACCTACCCCTTGCCTCTTGGCACCAGTATCAAAACCAACTAATAGAAAGAGTCCTGGCGACAGGTGTTGTGAAGGCTAGCTTATCGGGTAGAGGGAGCTAGCGTCACTTGCTTTTTGTGTAAACACTACAGAGTTGATTTTTTAAAGAAAAAATAAGCTTTATGGTGTAATCGATTGACATTAATTCTGAAAAGCGCGTGATTCTCTATGGATGAAGTATTGAAAGGATATTTTACATACAATACTTTAAAGAAAAATTCACTTCATCCATGACTTTTTTATTATATGAAAGGGGCCCAAATCAGTATCATTACAATGTTTGGATTCTATGAAAGGTCCTACCTACAAAAATCCTACTATAGTTAGATGTTGTCAATTTTGGCTGAAAAACAAAACAAAACGTTAAACAAACTAGCATAGGTAAAGCAAACAACCTGTAAGTCCTGGAATCGAACCCATGCCAGTGATATTTCGAATCCAATGCCGATACAAACTATTTGCTTTGTTGATTTCAGCATCTCAACTGTCAAAGAGGAAAATTGCAACACTTATCTTTGTTTCATTCTCGACCTAACCTTTGACATACAAGTCATACACAATCTTTTAAAATTGCTATATTAGGCATCGAGAATGAATCTGCCAACACCATTTAATTTATTTGTAAAAAAAAGGTTAAGTTCAGTATATAAAGACTGTAGAATTATTTATTTTAAAAATAATCACAAATTATTAGAAGTAATTTGTTAATTTAGAGATTTTCATAGCTTTCCATACATTTGAGTGTGTTTCTTGATACATTTATTTTTAGCATAAGGGGGGTAGTTTCAACTCACATTCAAAGTTAGTTGGTTGGGCTAGTGCCCCTTTGTAATACAATAGTAGTAAATTGTCCTCATTGCGACTGTGCTTACCCGGGCGGGACTAGAGATTTTCTCCCCCCTGCCTGTGGGATGTTCCTCGTCCAGAAATCCTTGCAAAGTGCCTCCTCGTAGCAGCGAGGATTTTACCTGAAGGGTGGCTAAATCTTTGTCTAGGTCATCTGTGTGGAGGTAAATGGGGGGACCACCCCCTCCTACACACCACACGCTAAGTGGTTGGTAGCCAGTACCTTCTGGAAAAACTGGTCAGGCTACCTCCACGAGGTCCTTGCTGGGCAGTTCAGGTTAAAGCTATTTAATTGTAATTTCTGAGGCTAGATACCTGACCTACTCCGAGGGGTTAATGCCACTTGCTTACAACACTCACGGAGGCAGGAGCCAATTCCTGCTGATGGGAGCTGGTCGAGGTGGAGGGGAGGGCAGCTCGATGGTTACAGGGATCGATGATGGGCACTGGGTCATCTGTCTTAAATTGCTCGCTGCACGTGTTTTACATGCACAGCTACTTTCTAAGAACACAGCCATGATGGGTTGGAGGAACCTTGAGAGGGGTATCTGTTCCGAAGATAAGTGAGACAACAGGCGAGTTTCCACTTTGAAAAGTTCTCAACTTATTTAAGGTGTCAGGCTATGATGTGGGAATGTGCTCTATGTATTTGTCATAGAATATTCTAGGTCTTTATCTTTAGTCCGGCCTCTTTATATCTAGAGATTTATTTTGGGGGGTGTTTTACTCCTGATGGCTCACATGGAAGTCCCCAGCAGGAAATAGCAAGAGGTTGTTGATGCTATGTATTTGATAAAACTCCAATAAGCTACTAGCCTAGGTATTGAAGATGACACATTTTATTATTAAGAGTATTTTCAGGGAGGATTTGGACAAACCTACACGCCCCATTCTCAGCATGGCCTTGCTTTGTATAAGCTATTTATTATATTTTGTTTAGTAACCAGCTTTCTTGGTACCAAGTTGCACTCTGGTGTGAGATAGTGTTTTATTTGACCCAATATACTGTTTGTTGTTAAGATGATTATTTGTATTAGAACACTCGGCTAAATCATTGTCCGTATTCTTCCAAATGAAACAAACATGCATTGCCTAACAGGAATGGTTACACTACAAGTGAATTAGTCACGTGAATTGCTAGTCGTTCAAACATATGTTTGTTTTTTTACACAAATTGCTTTTTTCTTCTTTAGCACCGCTCGGTTATACGCCGAACGAAATTTATTTTGGCCATTTGGGAATAGAGGAAGAGTACACATATAAAGTTTGAAAAACTTCTTTATTGTACTTAATATATAATTCCAAAGGCATTCAGTTAAATTCATAAAGTTTGGTGGGTTGAATGTATAACTATTTATTTAATACCTAATATCCACTTAAACTGCATAATATATAAAATAAAGGGTTTATCAGTATTCTCTAGTGGTATTTTATAAAATGATGGATTTTAAATGACGATTGTTTTCTAACAAATATAAATCTAAGGTGGAATTCATAAAACACTTTTTAATTAATACTTCACAAAAAACAAAGGATTAGCCCAAATAATTTCCATGCAAATGTACTTCCACTGGAACTACAGCCTTAAAAATAAAACTAATCTTGTGTTCTAATTAGACTGACTTTTGAACAAACTTTGTAATTACACATTGCATATCTTAAAACACCATACGTTTGAATTAATTAGTCATTTAAGGTGCTTGTAGATGCTTATACAAGTATTGGAAAAAATAAATACAAAAATATGTACAAAAATTGTTTTAATTCATTATAAAAATTGTTCTCAGTACAACCTTCACATCAAAAGATAACATTTAAGTATAATACCTCTCTTTATAACTAAAGATTCACTTCAAATCTAAGAATGCAAGTTCACATAAAAGTCAACAATATAAAGTTAATGTCTAGGTACAATGGCTATTAACATTTTTATTGATGTAAAAATGTGTAAAATTCTATACATTAAAGGGTACAATTTATTTTGATTCCTTGGTTTGGTAAATAAATATAATACAATAGCTAAATCCTAATAAATACTGGTATAAGTAAAAACTAATATTAACAATGTTAAAATCAGTGGCAAACAATGAAATGTTTTCAAAGTGTTTATGCTAGTGTTAACATTCACAACTATGTTATTCATAACAAAAATGCAACAATGATACATAGATACTTAAAAGATATTTTAAAACACAAAAAATTAGAGAAATATGCAAAATAAGCTAATGCTTTGTGACATTAAAAGATGGACCACTTAGGGAGAGCGAAAAAAATTGGTTTAAGAATCCAACAAAGATAGTGACATTCTTTTCCTTTCTCTTATTTTATAATAATGGACAGAGACTGTAGACGGGGTCATTTGCTGGTCCCTCTAATAAATTAATCTAGCCCAAAACTGTGCTAACTAGTCTAAATTTTGAATATTTATTTGGCTATAAGAATAGGGGGGAATAACCGTAGCCATGTAACTTCAGAGCAACATAATGTTAATAAAGATGTGGGGAAAGATTTATAATATTTGAGAATTTTTACAAAAATTTTTTTTGGATAAAATTGAAACAAATAATTTTTAGAGTTAAAAAAAATTAGTTTCCCTTTTATATTACTTAATAAAATACCATGAAAAAGAATGCTGTAGTAATTAGGTGATTTTACATAAAGTTCATTAAGTTCGTAGTCAGTTACTCTCAAGAAAGGTTGAAATTCGGATGTTTGTTGTGTTCGTGGTGAGTGCCAGTTTGTGTTTTAATGAGGTAGTTAAGTAGAATACTAGGTGTAGAAGTGTCAACTGTGGAGGATCATATCGAGATAATATAAAAATATGTGATGTGATCCAGGAAAAGATACCTTAAAGAGTTTGGCCAGACTGACAAGCGATTACCAAACTTTTCCCAGTTTATTAGTGAAAATGTCTCTGTTTAAGACACTTCACACATCTCTGCTAATCAAACATTCTTACAAAGTTATTATATGTTTATTAAACAGTAACAGTAACCACACTAATATTTCCTGTTTTATAAAAATATAATAACTTTGTAAGAATTTTCGAGTTGCAGAGTGTGCTAAGCGTATCAATAAAATGAGAGAATATTAGAAAAATGGTAGAGCACAAATAAAAGTAAAAACACTAACACATATTTACACACACACACACACACACACTTCGATATGTTGATGCTATTATAGTAATTAGACTAATTACTACTACTTCCTGAGGAAGATGCTATAATAGCATCGAAATATCAGAGTGTGAAATATGTGTTACTGTATAATTTGTGCTCTACCATTTTCCTAAAATTTCTATCATTTTATTGATTACAAAATGTTTTTGCTCAAAGCACTTTTTTCATACATATAAGTGTACCAATAGTAATAAAAGTCATTTACCTTTCCTTGAACATGCTATGCTGTAATTTACATGGGTTTTTGGGGCCCCAACACTGTATGCTGCCCCAAGGCCCCCAAAATATGTAAATCCGGCCCTGATCAGTTACATTACTAAGGTAAGTCCCTCAACAAATAACTCTGCAGCCCTTCACCAACAAAGGCTATGGGAACTGGCCTATATGAAGCTGTCTGTTACAGTGAAAGCTTTACTTTAAAAATGTGTGTTTTTTTTTAGTGTTTTATCTAAACAATAATATTTATTTTGCATCATAGTTGCAGTGATATAATATATTAAATTAGTTTTCAAAAATTTGTGATTTTCTTTCCCTTTATCTAGTTTGAATATGACATTGTTGCATTTTTCTGGACAACTAAGTAAAATGAGTTTTATTTGATAATGATCTTACACTGTATTACAACAGAATAGAAAAGAGTTTAAGTATTTATTACTTAAAGTTGCTAAAATACTTTGAAACAATTCCCTAGTCGCCATTGATTTAACCTACACAAATCTTTGGTCAGATATAGTAGCTATGTACATTTACTCATCTGTCATAAACAATACAATAACAATATCAAGTGGATATGTACAACTTTTGATCAACCAAGTACTTGTATCAAATTTGTGTGACTTGACTGTCAGTAAATATATTATTTGTTTAGCAATACCCTAAGCAAAAAGTCCCTGGTTTGTACCTGAATGGAGTGTATCAGTATCATTACTATACAAGTCTGTCTTTGGATACACATTTGGCCAGTACACAAGGTACTGTCATGTACAATTCTGGACATGAATGAGATCTAATATTTTAGAACTGTGGCAAATTTTAATTTATAAAAGTCTTATTATATTACTCAAATGTTTAACAATATCATTAAGATAATCACTTCATAAATTGATGCATAATGTTTTGATAAAATATATAAATATAAGATAGTGTACAATGTTTTATTTGGTAAAGTAAATGTGCAACAAATTCACACTCTACCCCAAAATAACCATATCAAAAAATTTAAAAAAATGAAAGCTTGTAGAGGAATCCAATTATCTTATTAGATACCTCTTACTTTCCTCACTGAAAAGTTTCTTATTTTATTTTGAAAAAGCTGGCAACCCTATTAACAGAACAAGAATAATTTATAGATAATAATATAAATGTCCCTGAAAATAATGTATTTGATAATTTATTATTTAATATTAGTATGCAAACACAAAAAATGATAAATACATACCTTATTTTAGCGACGTGAGTTGTACTAACAGGAAGCTACTTGGGTGTACTGTACCCACCCAAAGTCTATGATAAAATTATCTTAAAGATGAAATATTTTATGTAAATTATTTGTTTAATTTATATCGGAGAAATATAATATAAAACGTATAAAAAATGCTCTAATGTAACTATTATAAAATGCCTCTATCAGCTACAATGGTCTTGTGGGGAAGTGACCCCCTCAGAACCCAATGTTTACAGGTTAAAACCAGACTGAGATTGCTGGATTTTTACATAGCGATGAAAATCTAGAGCGCATCTTACTTTGTAGGGGAAGTAAAGCTCTTGGTCTCATGTCAATTGTGAGATGCAAAAAATCCCTGGAAGGCATATGTGATGTCTTCTCCAGCAAAATGTGTAGGCACTTCTCGCTCGCTCATATGAATTAAATGTGGAAAGCAACGGAGAACCTTTGATTTGTAGACAATTTTATTAAAATGCCTATAATAACTATGAAACCATCTTTATAAATTTCAAATAATATCTTCATAAGGAAAACCTATATTCGCATTATGAGTTAATTGTATTATATTTGGAAGAAGGTATAGGAAAGGTGGATAGAAACATATAAAAGGGACGAAGACAGTATGGCTTTATGTTTCTATCCACCTTTCCTATACCTTCTTCCAAATATAATATATCATCTTCAAAAACTTTATGGAGAGGACCCCTTAATCCCCGATTCTTACAAAGCTTTGTAAAACACTCAGATGATTTCAGAAACTTAACACTTCAAACTTTTACCTGCCATAAAACCAGAAACTTCCCTAAGCTTCTGATGACAGGGCTTTTAAATAGAAGGAGAAATCTACATGAAATATATTTTTTCTGTGCTGAACATTTCAGCGAATCAAGTTCATTTTATTCACTTTCTTACCAAACAGACATCATGTGCTGCTTTAGTTCAGACTTTGTTAAGTCTAGAGTCATATTTCTCACATTACATCAGCTGATTTGATTGACATTCCCCAAGTGAAGTTAAAATTAAACTTCAAATTATGTTTACAGTTGATGTGCGAATAGAGCAGAAGATTCATCTTTTCAGTCCTGTATCAGTTTTTTTGAAAAATTTATCTGAGACAACTTGTAGCATCCATCACTTGTCAACTATAATGAAAACATAAAGAATTAAAAGGTGACATTAAATTAATATGTAGGTGACATTGAAATAATATGTATAAAATAAAGTTTATTAGGCAAAACATAGCCTGTAATCAAATCTAGATTTTTTTTAGAGTTGGCATCATTAAAGCTAGCTTCCTGTTAATTTTATTACTACTACTTATTGATATCACAAAAGCATAAAAATATTTAAGTGTTTGTAGATATAGGTTACTGTTTTTACTTTTATTTGTGCTTAATTTTTCTATAATTTTATCATATTTATATAATTAAATACTCATCATCATCATCATCAAATGTTTCCAGCTTGTGGCCGAATCAATGTAGTAAAATACCTCAATTTTCCACCATTATTTTTCCTTTGATCACTTACATTCTTCTCCTCTTACTTGCACACCTGTTATCTGCTCCTCCCATCTTTATCTTGGTCTTCCTTGTGGTCTTTTTCCTAAATACTTCATCTCCATCATTCTATTTTGTATTCTCTCATACTATGTGACGTTAGTTAATTAAATAAATAGATAAATATGATAGAAATATAGAAGATTAAGCAGAAATACAAGTAAAAGCATGAACACACATTTACAAACATTTAACTATCGGTATTTTGATACCTTCATAACATCATTCTAATAAGATAGTGTAGTTAATAATGTTTTTTAGTCTTACTATCTGTTCAGGTTATACACATATATATTAATTATGTTAATGAGTTGGAGATGAAGGTTGAATTTAAAGGAGGTGTACCCTAATTTGCGTGGAAAATAATAGAAAAAAACCACCCTCAGTACACCCAACCTAGATTCAAATCTCAATATCCCTGTCATCGGTCATTTAGTCTATTGCGAGACTTGCGCCATAGACCATGCGGCCACCAAAGCAGCTAATGGGTAATTAATTTTACATCAGCATAATTAGTTGATATGTAAGCTATGATAACACTCGTACATATTAAACAAGTTGTTTTCAACCTCAAGTTCCCTTCAGTTCGATTCTTGTGTCAAAATGATCATAATCAAGTGTATCAATAATACTTACACAACATAGACCTTGTCCCGACACTGTACTGATATCTGAGCCTCTTGCAATATCCTCAGTCGGGGGCCCAAAGGTATTCCCATCTTCTGTAACATCTCTTCTGTCATGTAAGGCAGCTCAACCATCCCGACTCTCTCGGTCTCGAACAAGCCCGCGTACTTCTGCAAGAGGACTTCGCACATTACCACATCAAACACAACAAGTGTTACCTCACCTCTCTAAGACACACTGCTAAATTATTCCTCATTTTGTGTCTTTAGATTTGTTGATGTAAGTTATGACTAACCTGCAGAGGCAGGTAACAAAGAAAAAAGTTGGGATTAAAAATGGCAAGCATTTGGTTCTGACAATGATAAAGAATGAGAAGAAATGTAATTAGATTTCTGTTTCCGCCGTTTTGGTTAATGGCTTTCTCTCTAAGAAATTATGTTGTACCTTTCACTTTCCCTCTTCAAGAGCTCTCAATTAATGAAAGCCATGTTTTTTTTTATCACTGCGTTTTACTACCTGTTCAGGTTAATATACTCTAGTTGGGTAGGGATGAGGAAGGAAGCATTTTAAACATAGCCGCATTTATGTGGAAGGAGAGTGGAAAACCAATGAAAAACCACCCTCAGTAAACCCGACCAGGATTTGAACCTCAATCTCCCTGTCATCAGCAAGCGAGTCCAACACGAGAGTGTTGCCTTGGTTAGATAATTCTGACATTGAAGCGGGTCGAAAGCCATGTTGATAGATTGGGTGATCACGACCAATTTCCCTTGAGAAGCAGCCATTATCATAAGAGAAAGGCCCTATAAAGGTTTAAGACCAACCAAAGTAACAAACCCAATTTACAATTAAAAGAAGGACACAGTTCACACTTTACATTGTTGTCATTGGACAAAAAGGTAGTGGTTGCACCTTGAAGAAAATCGATTGCCACCGCCCAATCTTCCTACTTCTATTACAAGTTATCTGGAGCGAGTGTGAAATACTCAACAAAAATTTATAAAAGAGGATACCAAAAGACACAAAAGGAAAATATATAAAGCACGATAGGGCACTTAGACAGGAACATGTAAAAGGAATGAATAACATATAGGCCAAACACAGGATGCAAATATAACGTCTCTTTAAGGAAAATCTTTTTTTTTGCAACATAACAAAATGTTCTTCAAAAGGTAATATTTCACCAATGAATAATGATAGCCACAGCCAAAGCTTTGAGAAATTTAACTTTACTCTTACAACAGTTGGTAGTGTTTTTCTAACAGTTTCTTTTTGAATTCAAAATGGAGTAATTCAGTGTTTTTTTGTAAAGTGTTTGTGTTCTCTCTTCTCTTTTTGTTTGATTAAGGCAACCATACTGAAATATTACTCAATTAGTGTTTAAATGTGTATGTGTGACTACTTCAACGATGTCACCAATGTGCATTGGATTCTTTCCACATTTCCCCTCTTTCCTTTGGTGGGCTTTCTTCATTAAATTTACACGTATTAGTTTATTTTTCATTTTTATTCATTTGGTATCAATAATTTCCATTATAAAATTATTTAGCCATTGGACCATTTCATTTATAAACATCACCTCTATTTAAGAAAGATTGATGGGTTTAAAACTTTGAAAGAAAAAAAAAGAAAGAAAAAGATATGAGCATTTGCAACGCAGTGCTGGATAATATTAAGAGAAACATCATGGACTAATAAAGTTAGGTGTTTGAAAGATTAAATTTAAGTAGAATGCTTTGGAATTCTATAAAACAATGCCGAGATGGTAGGACAGGTCACACATTGAGGCACAACAAATAAGAATAATTGTTGAGGGGGGATTGGACTGTTAAATAGGAAGAGGAGGATCGTGAATAGTGAATACAGTATGTGAAACAGATTATGGGTGAAATTGGGAACAGTAATTATTACAGTCTTCTAAAAGTAATAGCTTCTGATAAGGGTGTACATAGAGCAGCTGCCTACCAACTTGCAGATTTAAAATTAAATAAAAAGTTTTTTTCATGTTAGTCTGTAGTCATGTTGCCATTTGTGCATGCTTTTTCCCCCTCCAATGGTCATGTTGTCTGAAGTGTCATGCTCACAATATACAGGACTGTCTTGTAACGAGGAAGTTGATGTTCGAATCTTGTCTGGATGCACAGGGTTAGATTTCCACACATGATTTACAATCCTATATTCATACTAATGCATGTGCACATCCCCTAAATAGCCTTCTTCAATCCCTATCTAAATCACGACATTAATAAGGCTTGTTTGTGTTGAGCATAATAGCTTAAAAAAAGTCCCAAACCCTTCATTTCTAGTCATGATACATCAATATTTTTAATTGATGAATGGGATGGAGAGAGTATAGTGGGCAGGGGGGTTGGCAGATATCTTTTTGAGACTTGTAAATAGCTACTTAAACTCCCCTAAACTGGGATACAAACCCTAGTTTTAAAGCAGTGTTAATTAAACATATTGAGTTGAGAACTTAACCAAGTGCCAGGCCAGCTCGTCTTTATTGAAGTTATTAAAGAAACTAGTTTAGTAACTACCTCATAACCAAGTTTCTTGAGGAACAGTCGCAATAAGGGTGGTTCATCTCCAAAGAATTTGGTCAGCTTCTTGACACGAGTTGGATTAGTGAGAGCTGCATCCCCTTGACCTTGCAAAGCGTTGAGCCCCCGAGGTACAGACTGGGAACGAGCAGCGAGTGTCTGTCCCCGCAGAGCGGAAATTTCTCCACGGATATTCTCCATCTCCTGCCCAACATAGAATAAAATAATTTTTTGAAAGTGACATAACTGATAGAGTGGTAGGAATACCTGACTTTTGACCCAAGAAACCAAGAATTGATGCTGACTGACTGCACCCTTAGACTAGATAGATTAAGTTGTCAATATTCAGAAATATATTTTAAGAGCACCTACTTAAACATAAATAGCACTTGCCGAAAATAAAATAAATCAAAACACAAATTTATTTATAAATCAGGTTGTCATATAATTATAATATATATTGATTTACAATTATAAACAAAAACTTTCTTAGCAAATAAGAACAGGAATGAAATACAAGATGTGAAACCAAATCTAGAAATAAATACCAACATTATTTTGAAAATCTATAATAAATAGTAATTCAAAGTGAATAGGTATTTTCCAAGACATTACAAGGGATTGATTAAGAGCCTTCTCATTGAAAATATTGACTGAAAACAAAAAACAAACAACAACTGGGGTGTAGAGTAATCAAAATATTCAGTAAGAAGTGAAATGTTCCCAGTGAAACTCTTTTTGACATAGTATGGCTCTCACTCCAACCTATATTACCTGTATCATAAGATGCTGTGTCCTCATCTCTGATGAAAGGTGTGCCACACTCCGTGCCAGGGTCACAACGTGAGATTCAAGCCTCTGGAACCTTTTGTTGATACCCTGTTATGAACCAGAACGTTGATCAAGGCTCATTTTATTTGTGGACAGAGCATATGCATGAAATTACACCAACGCAATATTATAAAATTACTATAAATATCAACTTCAACTTGAGTGTATAGCAAGGTAGTAAGACATGGTGCTAGAAAAAAAAAATTCTAGCCGAAGATCGCCTAACATCACACTGTTTTCATGCAAATATTCTTCTAATATCTGCTTATAGTTGATTTTGATATTCATTTCCCGGCACCACCATGACCCCCTCAACATTTGTTTTGATAGCTCGTAGTTCATCTGATCATGAAAATTGTGGGCAGTGTAGTTTCCCAGTTTTTTTAAAACTTTATTTAGTTGCGGCAGTATATTCATTCGATATTTCTGATTTTATAATATCATACATATATTCGACAAACTTCGACTTAAACTGTAAAACTAAATGAATGAATTTTGTCTACTCTTTAACAATACAGTTGATAGTGATTTGAGTTTTGACTTGGAAAAACCATATTTATGATTTTTCAAACCAGAAAGGAGATTTTTTTATGCCTTTTCTGTTCACAAAATTAATAGACGGATTTTCCACATTGTTATGTTCTGCTAGCGATTTATGGTTTCCACTTTGATCCATAATATTTGTCTATCCGTTAGACTTACTCAAACCACAAACATTACATAGAGTTCGCCAATATTTAGATGTTCATTATTTATATTCAATTCAATTTAATTCAGTATTTATTTAAATGTTTTAATTTTTTTATTAAAATTGTTAATAATGCATACATTTTATAATTTGATTCCATTTCTGACCATATAACAATCATACAGTTCTGCAAACTTGGCTTCTACAAAACTTCCCTTACATAAAAAATATAACATTATATTTTAACTTAGCAAATTAAATTGTTACTATCGAAACAATTATTTTCAATCACTACAAAACAAAGATGCGACAGATGGAAACAAAGCTTATGAAAGTTCATGACATCGCTTCAAAATCTGCAATAATTTATTTTTCAGGCTTACTCTCATAAAAATATATTTATTATTTATAGAACTTGATGGTTTGTAGTGTACCCCCTAAAACTCTTCAAGATGTTTGGAAAATTTCTATATGAATTAATGAAAATTGATCGTCACCGCCCAATCCCCCGACCTAGGTTTCATTCTATTGGAACTCATCAGTGAGGAGTGTTAAACGTGCAACGCAACTTCCTTAAAAGAGAAAACCAAAAAACACAAAAGAGGAGAAAAAAAAGGAAAATGGTAAAGAATAATAATAAATAATAAATAATAGAACACATGATATCATCATCATCATCAACTGTTTCCAGCCTGTGGGCAGGTCAGCTTAATATAATGCCTCCATATTCCACTATTCTTCTACCAACCTTCTTCCTTTCATTTCTTACCTTCTTCTCCTCTTACTTGAACGCTTTCTGTTATCTGCTCTTCCCATCTCTTTCTTGGCCTACTTTGTGGGTTTTTTCCCACATACCGTATTTACCTGAATATAAGATGATGCCTATTTTGAGAACTTGAAATTAGGGGAAAAACTTTTTATTAATTTTTAGAGTAGTCAATATTTAGTCACCAACAATAAAAATTAAAATAATACTATCACATCATTATTATTAATATACTGTACATTGATTAAATTTTCATGGCTGCAATGCATATTTTATTTCGAGTAACATCATTATCACATGGACAACTCAATTATTTTAATGCTACTATAAAATATTGTGTTTTAATATAAAACTAGTTTAAAACACCCCAAAAAACTTTGTCATCATCACTTGATTCATGTCTATCATCCTGATTCGAACTCAGATAAGTTTCTGTTTAAAGTCTTGGAAAGAATACATTTTAGAACACACGACTCATAATATGCCAAGCGTCACCATGCTAATTTATCAACAACTAGTGAAGTGGTGAAGTTGTTAAAAGTATCGCTGTAGTACTTCATAGCAATATATTGATAGTAACTATTCAATATATTTTTCCGGACGCTTTGTGAAATATCGTGAATGATAATGTGTAATTGTATTTGCATGTTTAGAATGTTATGAAAATATATGGTACATGACTAGTCATGACTAGTTACTTCCTATTTTATATTCCGCATTGGCATTAAAATTATACATTGCATTAGTTGTAATGTTTAGGTACGCCATTTTGTTGACTCTTTTTATGAATAGATCGAGGTTATCAACTGCGATTTAGATGGTGGAATGATAATCGTCGATAGAGAGTGGTTAGAAATCAACCAGTGAAACTTTGCCACTGCCATTACAGCATTCCTTCTCTAAATCACATGAAAGTGTCAGTTGTCTTTTAAACCTACAACAGCATGGAAAACACAATTTACAATTAATTTTTTAGCTATAAGATTTTTTTTTCTTTGTTTATTCATTGCTTTACCATCTATTTAAATTTTTCAAGTTTTTAGTATAGTTATTGAGCTCTGAAAGTGGCCAACATGGACGTCCTTATTACAATACATTATAATGGCTGTAAACAACAAACATAGAATATTTAACTATGTGAATATTCACTACAATGAAGAAAAAAAGCTGGTTTATGTTTGAATTTAAACAAGAATATGCCTTTTCTTTGTAAAATAAACATATACTGGTATATCTGTAATAAAACATAAAAATGGTGACCTTACACCAACATTTTTATTCATGTGCGAATATAAGATGAGCTCTGACTTTTTGAGGTCGAAACCTGAAAATAAACCTCGTCTTATATTCGGGTAAATACGGTACTTCATTTCTAACACTTTCATTGGCATCCTCTCTTTTTCCATTCTCATTACATGCCCATACCATCTTACTCTTGCTTTCTATTTTATCTCATGTACTCCATGTACCCCCACTCTTTCTTGGATAACTTCATTCCTAATCTTGTTTCTCCTTGTGACAGTTAACAAACATGCTCCTCACAAACTTCATTCTTATGGTCTCCAGTTTCTTAGTCTCGTTTACATTCATTGTCCATGTTTGTGCTGCATATGTGACAATGGGTACCAAGTACGCCCTGTAAAGGACTTCTTTGCAATTCAAGTGGACCTCCCTTCTCTATAGTAGGTTTTTTACGCACCTATAGAACAACTCTTCCTGCTGTCCTATTCTCATTAAATCCTTTTTACTAGAGATGGACCACTCGAATCTTCGAATCCTCGAATCCACCGAATCCTGGCAAGTATTCGAGATTCGAGGATTCGGTGTTTTACTGGATTCGATGA
>CABEEJ010005699.1:0-47105 GCA_901482245.1 Timema douglasi | reverse complement strand
GAGGGAGGACAGGTTAGAGTACTGACTAAAGGAGGGAGGACAGGTTAGAGTACTGACTGAAGGAGGGAGGACAGGTTAGAGTACTGGCTAAAGGAGGGAGGACGTGCGTCATCTTTGCAGTCGCGTCCCCGCTATAAGCAGGTCACGCAAGCGACCTGTGTCTGGCGACGCCACGTCACAGCACCCGGAGCAGTGCACACTAGCGACTTGCGTCTATTTGGACGCAACTCTCGGCCTCAGTCGGTTTGAAGCCATGGCCGTGATAAGTACACTCCGGAAATGGAAAAAAATAGGCAAACTTATCTTTGCTGTACACATACTTAATAACCTGACATGGATTTATAAGTCATCTTTATGATATCTGTAACAATAATGTTAGACATTTTGTCTAACATCCGGTCTCTACTCATTATTTTATAAATGAACAGTGGTTGTGACAGGTTTCAAGTATTTTATAAATTGTTATTGTGAAAATAAATGGTGGGTAGTAGTAATGTATCTAGCTTTAAGAAATTTTTACTAAAATTTCCGGATAATCCGGATAATCCAGATGACATATGGTCCCAGTTAGTCCTTATAAACGTAATTCCACTGTATACAGAAAAAAAAAAATCCCAATTCATAAAAGTTATTAGGAAAAAAAATTGAGATGTAACTCGCCAAGTTGCTTTGGCATTATGGCTTCCATTTCATCAGTATTTGGATTTGGCGTCTTGCATATCTCCTTCCATGATGCTATTTTTTTTTAAATTTCTGTCGTGGTATTCTTCTAGGGACAACTTCCACATGACATGTATATCCCGCACCTTATTGATAAAAAGGTATGTGTCTATTTCATCCTCCCTTCTGATTGTACACCGATTATCGTCACAATGACGCGTGCAGTTCATTTCCACTGCTCTATGTCTTCACAAGTACTGACAGAACGCTGAGTGGTAGCGTCACCGCCGTGTTTTGCGGAGACCCGCGTCACTAGTTTTGACTCAACAATGACGCCAACTTGACGCCAGACCTCGCGTCCCATGTGAACTACATCATTCGAATCAAAGGGCCAGTTTCATAGTTAGACTTAGTACGCCTCAAGTGCGGCGCTATATTAAATACAGGACGACACCTACCTAAACTCGAATGGAATGGGCCAGTTTTCTATGTGAAACTGGCCCATTCCATTCTGGTCTAGATAGGTGTCGTCATGTATTTAGAATCGACTCGCGCTTTAGGCGTACTAAGTCTAACTATGAAACTGGCCCAAAGTAATGCACATGACGCGACTGCAAAGATGTCGCTCGTGGGCACCGAGCCTAAAATAGGTGAGGAGGAGAGGTTGGAGTACTGTCTAAAGAGGGGAGGAGAAATGGCTTGAGTACTGTCTAAAGAGGGGAGGAGAAATGGCTGGAGTACTGACTAAAGAGGGGAGGAGAAATGGCTGGAGTACTGACTAAAGGGGGGAGGAGATATGGCTGGAGTACTGACTAAAGAGGGGAGGATANAAGGTATGTGTCTATTTCATCCTCCCTTCTGATTGTACACCGATTATCGTCACAATGACGCGTGCAGTTCATTTCCACTGCTCTATGTCTTCACAAGTACTGACAGAACGCTGAGTGGTAGCGTCACCGCCGTGTTTTGCGGAGACCCGCGTCACTAGTTTTGACTCAACAATGACGCCAACTTGACGCCAGACCTCGCGTCCCATGTGAACTACATCATTCGAATCAAAGGGCCAGTTTCATAGTTAGACTTAGTACGCCTCAAGTGCGGCGCTATATTAAATACAGGACGACACCTACCTAAACTCGAATGGAATGGGCCAGTTTTCTATGTGAAACTGGCCCATTCCATTCTGGTCTAGATAGGTGTCGTCATGTATTTAGAATCGACTCGCGCTTTAGGCGTACTAAGTCTAACTATGAAACTGGCCCAAAGTAATGCACATGACGCGACTGCAAAGATGTCGCTCGTGGGCACCGAGCCTAAAATAGGTGAGGAGGAGAGGTTGGAGTACTGTCTAAAGAGGGGAGGAGAAATGGCTTGAGTACTGTCTAAAGAGGGGAGGAGAAATGGCTGGAGTACTGACTAAAGAGGGGAGGAGAAATGACTGGAGTACTGACTAAAGCGGAGGGGGCAGGGGCGGACGTTACAGATAAAAACACAAGCAAATATATGAAAAACAAATCAGCAATCACCAATGTTAGAAATAATCCAGCATCTAAGATCAATTCAGAGTGATTTCCGAATCACAGTCAGATTCTCCCACGTGAGAAAAATAAATTTCAACCCCAAAAGGATTCGAAACAAAGTCCTCCAGATGTCTTAAAAAACTTGACCAGCTACGTGAGGTCAAATCAATAAAGATAGTGTGTAATTTTCGGAACTATGGTAAATATGTCTAGCCCGATTAATTTGTTTTTATTGTTGATTATTGCTCCATGCCTTACTACCCACTTGGGTTACCCATATATTTTATTTAGCACCGCGTCTTACTAGCCGTTCGGGTTATACGCTTATGTACTAAAACAAATAGGATAGGAATTAGAAAGGTTTGAGAGAAAATGTATCCGCATTTGCGTGGAGGGAGAGCGGAAAACAATTTAAGGAAAATCAACCTAACCCCAATCTCCCCGTATTCGACAGTGAAGTGGGTCCACAACCCCCACCCCACCCCCCAATTAAAAAAATTCTGAGAAGAAAAGCTAAGAAGAATTTCCCACTCGCATATCTAGGTTCAATTCCAACCAGATGCAATGTAAGCGATTTTCCATCTAGTTACAAATAATTGATGCGAAGCTGCTTTTGTCGATGACCATACAAATGCTTTGTCAAGGTTGGGGGAAAGGGGAACCATGGGCAGGCAGCGCCACTACCGAGCAAACATGTCGGAAGTTGAACCGACGTGTTTATAAAACATTACGTCTTGCCATGTTTTCAACAATAACACCTCAGGTACAACCAGAATTAATCTACATCCATTATTCACAGCTTCAGAAAATAAACAGATAAAATGAGGAACAAAGTTTATTTAAAACAGCGGCTTAGCTCGGAGTAAAGGAAATTCAAATTAGTTGTTGTAAAGAGGGATTCAAATTTCTCCCTCGATGCAGTACAAACAAAAAGTTGTTGCATATTACTAGATCATTATAACTATCATAGACAGGGTTGAGCGAGCGTTAGCGTTGCCCGACAGTTCGATTTCTGACAATATTCCCACCCTTTCTTCAGAGGAGTGCTGATGCAGTTCCTTAAAACTATCCCATCTTTATTCTTGTGCTTGAGGTGACATATTTTTTATTGGTATATTTAACATTCATTTTATAAATTCATAAATCTTATCAACACATGACTTATGAATTAACTTAACCCTGGACAGAACCCCTGATACTACACCCAGTCCAATAATTTAAATAGTCAAATTTTGATTTTGATTTTAGAAAATACACCTCTTGTTGGTGGTCAACGATGATAACATTTTACTACATTATTAGTGATATTTTATAGATATTGATAAACTATATCAGGGGTCTCCAAACCTTTTTGCCATTCGAGCCACATAATATATTTTACACATTTTTGCGTGCCGAAGTGCCCTGAATGCTTTGACATGCGCAAATAGATCAAAAAACAAATGTGTTTCAACATGCAAATTTAAATTCAAGTAATATGGCCAGGCACTTCTATAAAAAAAAAAGTTCCACTTTTCAAGGCCAGTCAGTGTTTGATAAAAGTGATTGACGTTGATTCTTCTATGTGAGAAATGAATCAATTTATACGTAATAAATTGTATTTTTAATAAATAGTCAATATAATTACTTTTTTTAATTAGCTTAACATCTTTTGGAACTTAACTTTGATATCCCTTTACCGAGAGACTTGGAACTACCTAAAAATCGTTACAGTCAAACCGTTCTGTTGTCGGTATAAGGAATGGCACCTGCGACTGAAAATGAGGGTTTGCAATTCCGACAGCGCTCTGGCTTGGTGTCATGAGGGGAAGCATGATTGCGGACAGAAATTGGACATGTCAAATAAACTGCGTGGTTAATAAATAACGATGAGAAACAATTATAATTTGTTATTTTGATAAAACCTTGGAACCTTGTATATAATATTGTGACGGACCAGATGTGACCCGCGGGCTGAAGTTTGGATATCCCTGAGCTATATCAATAGTGACAACTGCAGATCATATAACATGACGTATGAAACCGTGAAAGTAGATCTAGTCATATATGTATGTCAGATAAGACCCCTTCTTTGCAAATTGAACTATATTTGCTTATTAGGTATCATATTATTATTATTATTATTATTATTATTATTATTATTATTATTATTATTATTATTATTATTATTATTATTATTATTAGCACCGCATCTTACTAGCCGTTCGGGTTATACGCACTTACGCTAATGTGTAATGGTAGGGTGATTGTGAGATGAAATGGAGGACCTACAGTTTAGCGTGGAATCCGAACCACGGTGGAGGCATGGCATTCCCCACATTCACAATATGTCTTGTCAGTGGTGAAGGAAGGGTTTGGTAATCAGATAAATCTGTGCCGCGACCGAGGATTGAACCCCGGCCGCTAGCATAGAAGTCTGACACCTTACCCCTAGACCGCCAGGTCACCCGCAATATTTTAATAATGAAGACAAGATTTTATTTTTCTCACCGTGTCTAATTACCCATTCGGCTGTTTATTTATTTATATATATATATAAGCATAATTAATACATATATTAATTATATTTATATATATATATAAGCATAATTAATACATATATTAATTATATTTATATATATATAAGCATAATTAATACATATATTAATTATAATAGTGTGGTAGATATTACAAAGATGGAATTTAGATTAAATATATCCGCATTTGCAAGAAAACAGAGTTGGAAACTTTTTTTTATGGAAAACCACCTTCATTAAACCCAGTTAAGATTCGAGCCCCAACTTCACCATCATCGGCAAACCAGACTCAACCCACTTGACATTGGGATGGACACGATTTGTTTCATATTTTACTAAAGTGCAGACGAAACGCAAAATTAGTAATATTTTCCGGGTTTATTGAGATTCGCATGTTTTGTTAACAAATGTTAGTTTCCATCTTCCTCGTCCCCACTTACCCCAATGGTGTAAATAACTATATTTAGACACAACACACGAAAAATTTAATGATAAAATCAAAAGACACACAATTTGAACACACCTATTTTATTATTTTGGTTGAAAAATTAATTCTGGATATGGGAACCGAATACGGGACCCCGATCCCCCAGTCCAGTTGTCATTTTTCAATTTAAAGAATATGATATTTAGATGCGGCTATAGCCGTAAATAACAAATATAATAGCTTGGCTATTTAATCCTTCGCTTGTCTACTTCCCCTAATATATATTCAGCGTGTCTTTTAAAGTAAGACTGCAATTTTTCACCGCGAACCGAGTGTACATCCCATTTAAAAAAGTTGCCAGTAAAACAAACCTTCCCGTGAAGATAGCGTCAATATTTTGAAAGTGTGTTTAAAAAAAAAAAGTCCCCACGTCCTACTACTCGTCAGGGATATCCGCGTATTTACAATACCGGGATCGAGATGAGTAGGGTAAACGTGTAGTAAATGTACCCAGAGGGAAAGTGGGGGAAACTATTTAGGAATTACCTGTATATCCACTACACAATCACACCCCGCCCAGACTCAAACGATGACATCCCCGTCATCGTCAAACTAAACAAGATGAGATAGACCCTTTTGTCCGCGTGCCCACCGGTACGGGGTGGCAATTAATAATGTGTTCAACCCCTAGGATTAGGTTAAGCCAGGGGTTGGAAACCTTTATGCACCCAGATCGATTTATGAACTGATCAAAGCTACCGCTTTCACCGATCGTTTCTATAATCTTCTTTGATTATTTTTTGTTCACGCATATATTAATATAATATGTATAATAATATTACTTAAATTCGATTTTTATTTAAATACTTATGCAACCAACTTATAAGAAAATAATATAATAAATAAAAATTATATTTTTATATGAAACTCACCTACTATGACCGATCAAGGCTACTTTATTCAAACTCAAATAATATTTGAAAGTGTCGATCTCGGGGGTCTTGGAGTAAAGTGCTAGACTAAGGAACCGATAATCGTGGGTTCGAACCCTGCCGGAGTTGACGTAATTAATTATCTTGCGCGTTAAATATTCGCAGCACAACTTGTTCCGGAGGGGTAGTAAAGCCTTCGGTCCCGTGTCAATTGTGGTATGCAATAGAAACCTGGAAGGTATGTGAAAATACCTGTTACGGCCTAATTTTTGGGCCCTTTCGCTCTCGCTCGTAGAAATTCTTATGTGCGGATACAATCAGACGGTTCAACAAATGCACGTCAAATTACTCAAATAATGTAAAAAAAATCATATTTGATAGTAGCCTGCATGATAATATTCACGCGTTAAGAATACTTTCTTTTTATAACCACGTCTTGCTTTCTGTTCAGGTTTTAAAAATAAGAGTTAAGATCGACTTTTACGATGAAGTTTTATTACGTGATCGACTGGTTGTCGATTCCTAGTGTGTCCTAGGTTAACTGAATCTATGGTTCCACGTCACGAAAGGAATAAACCATCTACATATCTAAGATTTAGACCAAAATCTTTCTACAATCGTTTTGTTATCGTCTGAAGCATAAACTTAACGACCTTGTTTTATGACGTCTAGAGCAGCTATAAATATAGTCTAGGCCTACTTATCCTGTGAGGAGATAAAGTACTGGAATAAATTTCTATTTTAAAGGCTTATCTTAGGTCAGGATCGAAAAGTTCTAGAGAAGGGTTACCCAAACTGTGGTAAGCATACCTCAAGGGGCAAAAGAAACATGACAGAGATAACGCGATTTTTATATAGTAGTAAGTCTGATAAACAAATTAACGCAGCTTTGACGTGATACTGTGGACTTTTGTAAGCCTTACTTTTTCTATGTCCCGTCTTTGTTTAGCTTACACTAAAACATTATTACGATTTCATTTATTTCAGGTATTTAAAGTGAACTTTCTGAACCGAGTGATTATATAACTACATGACTTACAAACTAGCTTAAATCACTAACAGACACAACATCCAGCACCCGGCCGTTCATACATTACTGTGAAAGAGGAACCCCACATTTGAAGATTTTTCGGCCATGCCAGGAATCGAGCCCGGTACTCTAAGCTCAGTAGACAGACACACTACAGACTGAGCTAAGGTGTCAGACTTTTACGATTTCAAATAACTATTCGTCCTATTCAAGATCACAGGTATGTGACTTTTTTTTTTATGAAGCACTGGAAAGGGTATGTGACTGACGGAAGTTCGAAAAACATTTTTGTTTGGGTGTTTTTTGTTCGCCGCATCTTACTACCCGTTCGGGGTCGGGGAAAATTGATCTAAGGTAGTCTATTGATAATATCTGGAGCGTTTGATAAAACTACAATACTATAATTTACAAGTGAATGTTTAACAATTAATATAAATTAAAAGGATCTCATAAAGAAAATAATAAATACTTTTGTTGATGCACTTTAAGAAAATGTTTACAAAAAGTCAGCCGTTTTATTTAAAAGGGACACATGTCAGTTTGGTCAACGTTGTTGCAGTAATTATAGCAAAAATACTCTTAAAAATTTACGGCTGTCACAATTTTAAAACAAAAATATCAGTTATTTGAAAAAAATTAAGAAACATAAAGATAATTAGTTTTGGAGCTTTTCCAAAAAAATAAGGGATAAATTGCTTTCCATTGTCTTTGCGGGTAGTACCCAAGATTACGAATTTTATTTCTGTTCTAGTGTCGGTGGGAGGAATGACTCGACATTATTGTAATGCACTTGCGTAACTTATTTTTTCCTAAACAAAGGCATTTCTGATTAAATCTAAATTAGATTACCTATATCTTGTAATAGTTCTTAAATTTGCAATAAATTCATTCGTAACCATTCGTTACACTCGAATAGTGTGCCAAAGGTCATGATCAATAATAATACTTCCAACCTTGGTGGCCGCATGATATAAGGCGCTTTTCTCGCAATAGACTGGGCTTCCGACGAAGAGGATGGTCGGGGTTCGAGTCCCGGTCGGGTGTACTGAGGGTGGATTTTCCACTCTCCCTCCAGGGAAATGAAGGTACACTTCCTCTAAATGCAACCTTCTTTATTCTTGAATCGTCAGAGTGAATACAATCCCTGATTTTTATAGGAAGCTTGCTTTCGACCACCAACATTGATCATTCGAAGTCACTCAAACATGGCATTGAAGTAAAGTATTTTATTTGATTCATTAGTTAAAAAAATTATCTAAGAAAATTAAAAACTTCTAATAATATTTATTTATTGATTACTATAAAATCAATATTTAAATAACCAATCTAACATACTAAGAATATAAATAAAATTATAATATTTTTATTTAAATCCCTGTTTCCACTTTTCAAATAAAGGGCTTCCTAGGAAAATCAGACTGTAGAATTCATGTTACTTTAAAATGTTTACACACCTGATTTATTAATTTAAGTAGAATACTGGACTGGAGTAGAAAACTCCCAATAAAGTAGCACTCGTAAAGTTATTTTTCCCTATATTCTGATACTTATAGGTTATCCTCTTTGATTTACATGTGAGTAAATATAACTTTCAAACAAAGCCTGTAAATGGTAAAACTTCCCTTGTAGTTACACAATTTTACTTGTAACTTAACAAAACTTTTTTTTAATCTTACACGTTAAAAGTAAATTATCTTCTAAAATGTAAACTTGTAAAGGCCGATTTTATAGGAAGGGCCTTAACTGTACTGGCCAATTTTATAGAAAAGGTCTTATCTAGGAACCTAGTAAAGTTACTACATCTACTTTCATATATTCATAAGTTAAATCTTGTGACCTGTAGATGTCAATTTTGATATATAATATAACAAACAGCATAAAACATTAAAATGTTATCAATTTTTAAGAGAAAAAGATTTTTTTGTATTTATTTTAATTAACTTGTTTATGAAAATTGGAGTGTAGTTTAATGAAACACGCTCTATATAAGTGAGGATTTATTTTCACTAAACATCAAGACCCGAATCAGTGTATACTAGCTTTAAGACGTAACGCTTACATTATAATGGAATGACAATGACAGGTCAGTGGTTCCAATCTCGGCAAGAGGGCGAGGGTAAGGGGGGAAGGGCAGGGGCTTTGCACATGTGATCATATCACTGTGTCTAACTAGATATTCTCGCAGTAGACTAGACTGCCAATGACGTGGAAACCAAGGTTCTAATCTCGGTCAGGTGTATTAAGGGAGTTTTTTACCAAATAGTTTTCCTCTCTCCCTCCACGCAAATGCAGCTACACTTACTCTAAATATAACATTCCTAGTCCTTAAAACTATTGAGGTAATTAGTACACAAGCGTATAACCCGAACGGATAGTAAAACGCGATGCTAATATATATACTGTGGATTTCCGTTCCCTCACGACGATAACGGTGAACGTCCTATAAAAAATTCTACTCGCGCCCCTTTGAAAGCTGTAACCCATATCGGTTGCCTAGATGACTAAACGTCAAACTCGTCTGAGCTGATTTTCTAAGGAAAGTGAGCTCAGGGGGTCAAATCTTAGCCGGGTGTACCGAGGGTGTTTTTTTAAACCCCTAAACTCTTTTACCCTTTCCCTCGACGCGAATGCGGGTGGATACATTTCTTCTAATTTACACCCCTATCGTCCTTATCTCATAAAGCTACGGCCTTACTTGCGACCTAGTCGCCACCACCAGGATACCATAATCGAATGCCTTGTCATAGACTATGAGGGTGGACATACAGACTAGCGACAACATCTTGGTCGCCAACGTGAGAGACTTTGGGTCTCCCATATAAATATCATTGCTTGACGTAATAGTACCCTGGTCGCGGCGATTAGGCCGCAAGTATCGTCTTGGCCTTTACGTTTTTCAAAATATGTATAACGCGAAAGGTTAGTAAGAGCTGAGGCGAAGACAAGATGAAGCCGCTAATAAACATGAATGTCAAACAAACTAATTAATTTTAAAACATGAGGTACTATTTTATTGTAAAACGTCAAGATTGTCCGCCACGGTCCATATGAAGATTGTAAACACTCAAGATAGTTGTAAATCTGGTTTAAGGGTTGCGGGGGGTGGTCAACTCACCAGAGCACGCGGTAGTCGGTCAGACGGGGGTGGGTGGGGGGGACCTCAAGAGAGGTGTGTTTGTGACGGACACAAGTAGGTCTCAGAGCGGCAGGAACAGTTGAGCACCGGGTCGATACGACGAGGTCGCGAGAGAGTGTTTTTTTTATGTATCTCTCTCACTCACACGTCACGCAGTGGGGGGGTGAGGGGACCGCGACCTCACGTCACGTCACAGGAGGCGACAGGGTCGTGAGAAGGTACTCTCAAGTCGCCCTAGCCGTTACTCCTCTCAGCAGAGATTCCTCCATCACTCCGCGGTAACCCGCGTCAACGAAGACCCTTCGACGGCCGCGCCCAATCCAACAAGTGGTGGTAACACCGAAGAAGAAAAACACGACGACGGCGGCAGTACCGCGGTACACGGGGACCCTAGCTTATCGCGGCCGGTCCGAGAAAACAACATCGCGCGCGGGTAAAAGGTGGGAGGGCTTGAAGAGCGTGAGGAGAAAATCTAAGATTTATTTTTTCCTTTAAAAAAGAAAAGCTTTTGAAGGTTTCTATTAAGGTGCCGAAAGATTAAAAAAATAAAAGAGCTTATTTTAGGGTTTGTCGGGAAATATGTTAACACCCTGACGACGGCCGCTTCTCAACTGTTTTAACACTGGCCGGCCAACATGGCGCGCGGGTGAAAGTTTCGAGCGTGCTCCCGTTTGCGCATGTCGCGAAACGCTACGCCCCTTCATTTCCCCCTCTTCCCCCCTAAGCTGCGCGGAGCACGAGTACCATGGATTCACCCCAGCGTGCGATGATATCTGGGCGGGGGATTCAGGGGTTTGGAAGGAAAGCTGTATGAATAGAAAAAAAAATAGTGAGAGGATTTTAAACAAAAAGCAGATGAGTAGGCAGGTGAAATCTGAGTCCACCCCAGTCCCACTCTCTCATCGAGATGATGTGATGAACATTAATTTTTAAACCAGGATTAATGTTTTTGGCATATATACACACTTTTTAGAAACAAACTCAATCCCCTTGATATTTTTACATGTATAAATAAATTATCAAATCAAATAAATTACCCACCATCCAGATTTTAAGCAAACACCTCTCCCCCCTCCTCCCTTTGTTAGTTAGGTGAAAGTAAGGTTTAATCTAGCTTACTTTTTAAGTATACAGAGGTCTTTCAACCACTTTTGAACCCCAAACAATATTTTAAACGTCTAAAGTGGGCCTAAGACTTTAGAAACCAAACCACACATTCACACATATACAAGAATGAATGGTATGTGCAAAATTTTACACACACTACGTGGAGCACCCAGGGGATAGTTAGGTGGAGAGAGTCGTTTGCCTCCATCGCCCCACTAAGATCGTAAATAATTTTAATAAAAGCTTGAAACATATGAAGTGCAATTAAATATAGAGTCCTGAAGATGAGATTAATTGTATAAGACTAGATTTTAAGAGCAGTGTTACAAATTAATATTCCAAAAATATAGGTCAATCATTATACAAATTAAAAGTGTCCCTAATATTATTAGTTTAAAAATGGTACATTAGTAATAGCTTCAATAAATTATATGACACCAGAATTGTAAGTACATTTCTGGGTAAGCCAACGAACATGGCTTCTATTTAATCCATGTAAAATTAGTTAAAAATTACAAATATTTTGAGGAGCACAAAAAAATCATTCAGCTGGTCGCAGGTTGAGGATCCTTGACACAAGTTACTTATGCATTTTATTTATATATATATATGTATTTTTATTTATTTTTATTAGGTGTTCTGTCTTTTGGAAGGTATGTTGCCTTATACCAAGTGAGTCCTCCAGCATGAACTATCAGCAGATCCCTTTTTTAGATAATAAAACTTAATCTTCTTTCCTTGTTTAATATCATCCATCAGTTGCGTTCGTTGAGCCTGCATTTAATATTTAATTAGAACATAATGTGCATTCCACTGCACAAGGGTTTGAAGGGGGAAGGACAGTATGTTTGGCAGAAACTGTGTTAGGCTCAACATACTCCCGGGACAAGGGTTTCACTCATAATTAGTAAACAACACACACAAATCCGAAACATCCCCTTACATTATTGGCTATGATTAGAAACTTAGACTTGAGTTGTGATGTCAAATAGTGTTGTTGCAGACATGTCAAAGAGATTTATTTAATGGTTTACAAATTCACACAAAATGTAATGCCAGAAGGCTAGACACACACGAATGGTACACTCAGCCTAAAAACCTAAGGTTGCAAAATGAAACCACTGAGAAAATAATTTGTTCAAATGTTTGAGCCACTGAAAACTTTTTTTATGCACCACATCATACTACTCGCCCGGGCTATCCATACAGTAATTACACTAATGGAGTCGGGATGAGGAAGGTACAACTTTGAATTAAACTTTACTCACATACACAATGAGGGCGAGTGGAAATTAAGTGAGGAAAAAACCTCGGCAGTATATACTGCTGGAATTATTAAACGATTATGATGACTTAGCCCACATGCCCATCGCTGTGGGTCATGAAAGTGTTATTTTCTACTATATTTCAGATGTGTGTAAACCGTGAGAGTCACTTTCAGAGGCAGCGACTGTATAAGTAAAACAAGCAAATGAAAAGTAAGAGGAGGAAAAGATTAAAACCAAAGATAAACAAATCTTCATCAGTATGGAGTGCATCATGAAAACCCTGTGGTTATGATACAGATTTATAGGCAAGGACTTATTTGACCAAAATTACTAAATATACTTTCACATATTCATATGTCAAGTCATGTAATCTGCAGATGTCACATTTGATAGCTATTATAAATCCTATCAAGTAATACTAATAATATAGTAAAATTGTATTAATTTTGAAATTAAAAAATATTTTTCTATTTTATAAATATCTCTGACTATGAAAAATTGGACTCTATTAATTAATACAGTACATTGGGCCATCTTAAAAATTTAATTGAATGATTTGTGTTAAAAATAATATATTCTGTCCATCCCTGTGGCTAACAGGAAAGACTGGTCAAACATTAGTACGGAATCTAGGGGGAGGGTTCCCAAACTTTTTAAGACTGCACCGCCCTTCATGTCAGATTTTCTGTGCGAAGCCACTGTACCCAATATTTTTTTTAAAAGCATGACCTTGGCTGAGTCCATTTTCAGACTTTAGGGGAGAAAGTTGTGCATGACACCACTACTTTTGCAGTAGACCAGACTGCCGATGACTGAAAAGTTAAGGTTTTAATCTCAGTCAGGTGTAGTGAAGTTGGTTTTTCTATAGTAGTTTTCCACTTTCCCTCCTCATAAATGCGGGTACACTTTTTATAATACAGCTTTGCTCATTCCTAAAACCATTAGCGTAATTACTACATAAGGGTATATATAGCATGAACGGGAATTTGACGCGGTGATAAAAAACCATCGATACACAAATTCATCTGGCTTTTGAATCAATAAATATCTGGGCCCTAAAACTGGGTGTGTGGTAAGACTAAGCTGTGAAATAAATACAAGACTCTTCTCAGTATCCACTCACGTTGGTTAGGGGTGTTTTTTCGAATAGTCGTTTCTATATCGGCTACAAGCGAGTTCTAGTGTTTCCCAATAATTAATTGATCTTTTCTACCACAATATTTTAAAACATTTGTGTTAAAAGCATCAATAAGATACAATGTTGTTGGGGAGGTTAGGTTTCCGATCCAAACAAGTGTGATAGGGATGGTTCACCCCATGTGGTTTTATTTTTCTCTCTTAACGCTGATGAGAATGAATTTCCCATAATCTACCATACCCAGCTTCAGCCTTTAAATTTAGTTGTTAATAGTACTTGTGCTAAATGTATAAATTAAAAGAATGGAAACAAATAGTTTGACCCTGAGAAAACTAAAAACCTTTTTATTATTCTAGTGTAGTTTTTTAAATACCAGTGTGATGGTCTGGAAAGACAACGTGAGTGTCTCTGAAAAGTTTGTGTTTATTTTCTTTTATGTGTGTATCGGTTTTTAATTCCCATCCATAATGTTGGTATTTAACTACACTGATGGTGTAGGCGTGAGGAAGGTAGAATTTTAGATGAAATGTACCATTATTTGTGTGGAAAATAGTTTAATTTCAGAGAGCCCAGATGAGATTCCAACTCCAAGCTCCTTGTTACTGATATGAGTCTTTAGCAATAGACTAGATTGCCGGTGATAAGTCAGTTGAGGTTCGGTTCCCAACTGTGTTGTGTTGAGGGTGGTTTATCAAAAGTTTTCGAACCTCCCTCCATGAAAATGATGGGTACATCCCCTCTATATTCTACCTTCCTTATCCATACCATATTTAGTGTAAATATAATATGTGATTAGAGTGTACAGAGAATGATATAAGTAAAAGATCCTCTCTGTACAACATCTCCCTATATCTGTATATGCCCAAATCAAGAGTTTCACTATCATACATATCAATGCAGGCCTCTCATGGCTCACAATGATTCCTCCTAGAGGCCTTGTGCTCAGCTCATTGCCGGTTGCTTGTTAGGGTCGACCTACACCACTCGTGTGACTTTTTCAATTACCTTTTGTGGTGTCACAGACATAGGTGTGAGCATAAGAAAGGCCAAGCCTCCTACAACCTTACTAAGCCTTGGTATTAAATTTCCTCAAAATATAAAATGTATGTGGATTTCAATGTTTGAATATCTAAATACACAATACATTTGGTGTAAAATATGAAAGCCAAAGTTTTATCTGACTTGACATAATCTGTCTTTGAAAGTGTGGCATGATCTTATTGATGTATGGCTATGCAGTGTAGAAAGTTAATCTATTTTAATAAAATGAAGAGTTTGTCAGTCTGTCACAAGCGTTGCGCGATATTTACCACACAAAGGCCTGATATTTCAAAATCAGTAGCCCATTTGCACCTTGAAGCATGTATTTTACAATTTCAATTACATTTTTTATAATTAAATATTTAAAACTGGGTCAGAAGCAATAAAATGAAGAGTTTTTTAATCTGTCAGTTTGAAGCAAAGCAAAACATTACCTTGGTCAATGCTGGCTACTTCTAGTTCAATGATAAAAGCAGTCAAATATATTTATTTTTCCTGCACCCCCCTGCAACTCCCTCCCCCACCATCCTGATTTCCTCCAAACAAGATATCTGTGTATGCCTATAGTCAAATATATCCTCCATCAATCCCATGAGGACCTGGTTTCCACGTTTATGATAGCTACTAGGTTAGAATAGCGGCAATCCAGGCCATAAAGTGGTCAGGATAGTGACGAAGTTGTTTCATATGGCGAACAACCTCCAATTATTGCTAGGTGTCTAAAGTAAAACCAACAATTTAAAAATTATGTTTTTTAGAACTAGTCGTTTGATAAGATTAAGGTTAACTTAATAGGTAGTTAGTTACCTATCTTTCTATATTTGTTGGAACATAAACTTAATGTCAAACGCATTTAGTCTGGTTTTCTGCTGATAGGAAGGTTGAGGTTCAAATATAAGCTAGGTGTACTTCCACATTAATGCAGGGAGATATTTTCTAAATTCTACCGTACTCATCCATACCACATTAGCATAATTAAAAGGTGTATATCCCAGATGATTAGTAAGATGTCTAAGCTCACAGTTGTGGGTAAAAATGTAATATTTTAGCAACACAAGATAGTGGGTGGATTTGTGTCAAAATGTACACCCTTAATCCAATTCTTTACTCTAAGATATAATTTTTATTGTTATTATTTTGTTATCGATGGAAAAAGAAAGGATATGCACCAAATGGGTAGTAAGACGCGATGCTTAGAAAAAAAATTGTTACCCTGTACAAGGAAGTTAATGGGCTACCTCTTAAAGAAAATTAATCATTATCATTCAAACTTCGACCTATGTTTTTCTGTCAGAATTTATCAAGAGGAAGTGTGAAACACACAATGCAACTTCTTGAAAGAGGAAACCCAATAACATAAAAGAGAGAAAAAGTTGATAAACAATGATGGGACATATAAATAAGAAAATGTAAAAGGAACTATTAAGTTTAAGGCCAAACACAGGAAATTAACAAATAGGATTTGAATATTATAATAGCTCTTTAAGAAAACTCTTCTTTCAATTACATAACAAAATGTACTTCAAAAAAGTAATAAGGGGTTTTCGTTAAGGAACTATCATATACTGGATTGTTTTTTAATCAAGATTATTGAAACTTAAATTCTAAGTATCTACAAGTAATAATTATTTTTATAATTATTTGGTAGAGATATTGCAAAGAGTAATATTAGTTTTAGAAGTTTAGTAAACTAATTATTTAAACTTAAAGGTATTAAAATTTATTAAAACTGTGGACTAGACCCAACTCTGTACATGAGTATATAGTGAATTACAGTATAAGCTAAATGAAAATCTGTTCCCAAACATAATAAAGCACAAATGCTTTGATGTTCAACTATTTACAACAAACGCCAAAGGGAAACAATATAACATACTGCCATGTTATAAAAAAAAGGTCCGGGTAAATGCCTAAATGGGTACAAAGTACTCTGGCAAAATACAATTAAAACATTCAAACAAGAGCATCACAAGTTTAAGCCCATCAAGAACAAAAAGGCAAAAGAAATTAAACACTTTCAAAAACATGATTAATCCAAAAATAAATGTACAGTGAATTTGATTTGATTAATTTTTAATTGACATAACAACTCTATAAAAGAGGAACCAGTGAAATTTGTTAACTAACCATCTCTAGAAGCGTGACAAAGAGCTACTTAAAAGCCGTATTTAGCTGCCAATGGATAGTTTTCTCAAGTTTGTCAGCCATTATGTCCATATATTCAACACAAAGATATAATTGAGTGACCTAAGAAAAGGTGAGAGAATTAAGAGAAATTGCACCAGAATCTGCTTAGAAGGAGAATAGAAAAACAAAATATGTAAAAACAAAAATATAGATCGGCGCAAACCAGGTGCTATACTATGAAGCTATACTATATAGCTGACTTTAGTAGAGAATGTAAATATAGGGAAGATCGCAGGCCGAGTGAAAAAATAGTGTTATAAGCTTTAAAACTCCGCTATCTAGTAGTCATGTGATTGTTGGCTATTTATAGAAGTGTTTGAATAATTTCATTATTTGCCATAGAATGGTTGATAGAGGAGGTAAAGCTTCATCCCTGTTTGTGGCAGACAAGTGGTGGTGATTATAATGACGTGACCCTCAAATAAATTATGGAACGCTCCAATTTCTTCTCTTCACGTGTTAATATCATGTATCCATTTTCTCTTTAGCTTTTAAAACCTTATTTAATTATAGTAAGGTTTCTGTGTCCGTTTTCTTGGCCATCTTGGAATAAAAGTGTTACAGGAAAAATAGCATATTTTATAGTAACTGGTGTGTGCATGTCCATATTGTGTTTCTAGCTATAATATTGCATCTAAACAGAGTGCTAAATATACTATAGCACCTGGTCTGCGCAGGCCTTAGAGACTGTTTATTAAGAATGAAGCCACAGCAGCTCATATCAATCAGATAAATTAACTTTTCACCCAACTCGACCCATTAAAAACAAAGGTAGAAGGTTCTCTTAAGTTTCCTGAAAATGTTTAGAATCCTTTGTAGCTTAATGAAGTAGCAAAAAAAAGAGTTGGGTCCACAATCATTCAAATGCAGGCTTACAAACATGCAATTAAATTACACAAATCCCCTACCCCATCACATCAAAGTTCAATAAAAAGGTAGATATGACCTGATACAAAGCTAAATCTAGTATAATTTTGTTATTTGTAATTTGAAGTTAGAAATGTTTACAAAATAAAGAAAGGTTGTACTTTTATACAAATTAGTAATGTTAAGGTCACTGATAGAAACATTAATGAAACAATACACTTAACTTGGATTTTTTTTAATGTTGGTAGTGTCTGAAAGTGTGTGTATATATATATGAAGCTTATATATATATATATATATATATATATATATACAAGCTTCATGTAAATTCGCTCTATGACACTTTGTGAGGCTAAATTAATAATACTGAAAATATATAGTAAAATGTCCTAAATTAACTTGAGCCTAAAATTTTTTACAAACATAAGTAAAGATTATTATTATTATTAATAATAATGTATTTATTTTTATTAATTTTATTTGACGTGGGATCCGAACCACTGTGGAGGCCCTGGCATTCCACACATTCACAAGTTGTGATTAATACACGCCTTGTCAGAGGTGAAGGAAGTGTTTGGCAATCAGATAACTCCGTACCGGGACCGAGGATTGAACCCCGGACTCCCAGCACAGAAGTTTGACACCTTACCCCTAGACTGCCAGGTCACCTCATAAGTAAACAATTGAAGGAACAATGGCAGAAATTACCTCTACTTTATGACTTGGTTCATTTTTACCAGTCTCTATGGCTTAGTAATTTTAAATTCACAATTCTAGACAGCAGGTGGAACAAATTAAATTAACTAGCCTACGGCTGGTGAACTTTTTTTAAAGCAGGGGCTTTATTTGTTGATAATTTTCAGAGAAATTATTTCTCGTGCCTAAGGGTAATTCGATCAGCAAAATGAAATATTGGAGCAGTTCATTATTATAATTTATTATGTTATAATTTATTTTAAATAATTAAATATATAGTAGGAGCCACAGTAGGAGCCCCACTATATAGTGTTTGTCTAGCAATTCTAATTATTTATGAACAATATATATAGTAACTCACTTTGGTGCACGCATGGTTTAACGTGCTACTCTCGTGTCAGACTAGACTGCCAATGACGGGAAGATCAAGGTTTGAATCTTATTGGGGTGTGGTGAAGGTGGTTTATCCAGAATAGTTTTCCACTCTCCCGTTGACCAAATGCTGGCACACTTCCTTTAAATATAACCTTCCTAATCACTAAAACCATTATTGTAATTAATACATAAGTGTGTAACCTGAACGGGGGTAGTAGAACATGGTGCTAAAAAATTATATATATATATACACACACTCGCAATAAGTTAAACACCTTAGAATAACCCACGTCAGTGACCACAAGGTTTAAGGCGCTACTCTCACAGTAAACTAGACTGCCGATGATGAGGAGATCAAGGTTCGAATCTCAGTCAGGTGTAGGCCTAAGTAGGGTGATTTTTTCAAAGTGGTTTTCCACTTTCCCTTCAAATGTGGGTACACTTCCTAAAAATATAACCTTCTTCACCCTTAAAACTATTAGTGTAATTAGTACATAAGCAAATAACCCGAATGAGTAAGTTGCGGTACTAAGAATTTTCTTTTAAATAAAACATAATATTTTGTTACTTTTATTCTAAAGGAAAATATAAAATATTATATATCTTTATCAACAATAAGTGTTCAGCATCACATGTACCATTACTTTCTATCAATTGATATAGTTTGTTCAAGATCTCTCCAAAAAATTTAAAAGACAATATTAAAGAGATACACTCATTTACCCATTCATCAATAGCATTATAAAAACCGGTAGTAAACATTAAAATGATAATAAAAAGATATAGAAAACGATAAATAATACATGTTACAGCATGTTTTAGGAGGATTAAAACTCGGTTTTAGTGTGAAATAAATAACATGGCCTGCGGTGGAATATGGTGATCATTGAATGGCCCTTTAAAAAAGTTTGCTTGATGCAAGAATAATTACTATTTATTACTTGAGCGTATTCTATTGCGAGGTATTTTTTTGGAAATACTGCCAAGCAATTAAAAACAGCTACAAAAAAAAAGTTATAAAAGAGTGGGAAACCACATTTATATTTAGCTTCGAATGAATTAGAATAGGAACAAAAAGGCTTATAGATGTTCAAATGCAAATATATTTTACACATGTAACAATTTCAAAATATTGCAGTGATCCAATACGTAAATTAAATTATTGTTTGAAAAACTACATATTCTTAAAAGATCAATGGATTTTTCCAAATCAATCGTATCATTTTGGTTGCTAATATTTTTGAAAATTAAATTGATATCCAGTTTCATTAAGTTCTGAATTTGATTAAATAAAGTATGGATTGTAATTAGGATGGCATTGGTGGGCTTGCAGACTAAATGTTAAACCGATCTGATCTGGTTTGCAAGTGGTAGGGAAGTCGAGAGTTAATTCCTAGCCAGGTGTATTGAAATTTGTTATTTTTTCTAAATGGGTTACAATCTAGACCAGGTTTATAGAGTAAGAATTTTCATCCTCTCCAGAAGAATGGTTTGTGCATGTTCTTAAAATCAATCTTCTTTAACTCGTGTCCTTAGATTAGGTAATGTGAATAAGTAAAATACATTATGGATAGAAAGCCACAATACCCTAAGAAAATTGTGTACTGTGCCTTCATATGGACTATCTGCATATTTAAAACAGTGGCAGTTGGTGGGTTCGGAAGCTGGGCGAACAGCCTTGATTTTTTTTTTTACATTAAATTTTTAGGAGCATAATTTAAATCAAAATATAATTCATGAACTAATTTTAAGATGATCAATTTGGGAGTAGAGCAAAAAAATTATAATTTTAAAAAATAAATTAACTTTCTATGAACCGAGACTTACTAAGAAAATTACTTAAAGTAAGTTGCAGAAGATCAGGTGTGTTCTACCAGTTTTAAAAGTCTCACTTTTAAAGCAAAATCTTGAAAACTTAAAGAGGATTTCACTAATAGCTTACTAGCTAAACATTCCTCATTACCCATAAACATATTGAAAATATTAGTTTGTATTGAATTAAAATAAATAGTTTTATGATAAATAAAATATAATATAAAAACTCTAACACTTTAATAAAACAAATTATGATCTGTACAAGACTTGACAGTAAACACAACTAACGTATAACTAACACTGTGCATGCTCCAACATTGACAATGAGCACTAGGTGGATATTTAAAGTTATTATTTCATTCACTATATAGTAAGAGGCAGTTTACACCTTGCTTTTATTCTACCTCTACTGATCATATAGGAGACATATAAGACGAACATGCACCTTAGCCTGTTTCCCTCCCTTTCAGCCCTCATGCCATTTGAAGGCCATAGAGGCACTGTTGAGATCGCTTTTAGTAAGTTATCTCACTACCAGGGGCTTCGTAGAAAAAAGAACCCCACAGCACATTTGAAAAATAAAAAAGCTGCCAAAATATATAATGTTTGGGATCTTAAAAATAATTAAGTTATTTTATTTTATTTAAGAAAATAAAAATTATTTTGCTGAAATTAGGCAAGTGGTGCTTTTAATGTTTACATGGACCGACTGCCACGTATTTAAACCAAAGGATGAGACAAGTTAAACCTTATTTAATTTGTCGGTAATGAAAAAATTAGAGCTAGAATTTCAAGCTGGGTGTGCTGAAGGCAGTGGCGGATCACTGTACAGAGGCAAGAAGTATGCACTTGGGGCCTCAGTATAGCAGGGATCTCAAAAAAGCCAAACTTTTTTCTTTCTTTTTTTTAACATTTTTTCAGGTGATATAAATTAACATAAGGATATTTTTGTGCCTAGATGGGTCAAGTAAATAGTTGCAAAACTTCATACAAACATACAGGATTTCATATTCATATGGTGTTGTGAGTGAGAAGAGTTCTTCTAAAACCATTATGACATGGTTTCACTTTCAAAATAGTCTTACATAAGTAAGTTTGTTTGTTTTAATAATTCCTCTTTACTATTTTAATAACGTATCAAAATATTTCTCAATACTTCTTATAACTTTAATCTTAAAATTTATCTACATGCCTTCTTTAGTTTCATTTGCAGTTCCATGATTAAGATACCATAGTACCGAAACATGTCGAAATGAAGTAATCCAGAGACTTTTTTCTGTTCTGGAGGTCAAAATGGAGTAATAGGACACTAACAGAGATAAGACTTAGATCATTCTACATTACATAAATACTTCAACTAATTTTCTAAAACAGTTTGGCAGATGTTAGCGTAATATTTATTCTTTAATTTCAAACCATCTGTACTTAAGAACATTGTTCATATCACGTTATCTTGTATATTATATTTTTTATATTAATATTTTAATGTGTCAACTTATGTTTTAAGACTATTCATCAACTCGTTTGAGCATTATATTTTCAGTTGATGATGCATTATAATTTTATCTAATTGTTCATATCATACACTCTGTTTCTCTATGGAAATTTTATTTATATTGTACATTTTAGTGCTAGTCAATTTCACATACTTCATTAACCAATTTATTAACCGCTTAGTTTATAAATTAATTTTATAATATTCTATATCAACTTATCTAAGTCTTAACTTTAAATAGTCTTACAAGCATACAGGACAGTCCAGCTCCATTGGAACCAGACCCCATTAGTTTTAGATAATCCAATATATTTTCTTGTCAAGCCCCAATCACCGCGTAGCGAAACATTGCTATTAAAGAAATCGCACTGTACCGATGGTGGAATTTACGCAGCACATTGCCAAAAACAAAAAGTTATGTCAAGTGTGTTTAATATCAATCCAGTGCCGACGAAAAATGAAATAAATATTGACATTAAATATATGAAGTTATTAATTTTATTAAATATGCACAAGAGGAAAATGTAATACTAACAGTACTATACGCTAAGCACAACGTGATTTTATTTTAAGCCTGCACAAGTATGTAATTTTTGATATGTATGCATTTTTGTTTATTTGAAAAATAATAAATGATGTATTTTTTAATTTGAACATTTTGGTTTAAAATCCTTGGATCTATACATTTTTAAATTATAGGAGGGAAAGGGGGGGGGGGGAGCCCAAAATCAAGTTGTGCTTGGGGGCCTACAACTGATTAATCTGCTACTGGTTGGGTTTTTTTTTCCTAGATGGTTCCCCACTTCCCCCTCCAAAAAAAACACAAGTTAATTTTCTCTCAATTTTATCTCACTCATCCTTACCCCGTTTGTGTGGGGAAAAAACAACAGATAACTCAGATAGGTAGTTAGACAAGCTGCACAGCAAAACAAAAAACAAACTAAAAATGTCAATTGAAGCTGTGATTGAACCTTTCACCTTTAAAAGTGGGATGCTAAGCAAAAGTTTTAAGATACAAAAATCCTGTACAGAAAACTTGTTTAAACATACTACAGTAAGATCGGCCTAGTTAGACATTGGTTAATTAGAAAAATTGGATAATTTGAACCCACCATGATTCCTCATGAAATTTTTATTCACGTTAATGGTAAAAAAAATAACAATTCAGATTTTAGAAATAAATATTTGGATAATTCAAAGCTTATACATTGTTAATTTTTCAAGTTTGTACTCATGACATAACATAACGTTCCTTATTAAATTACCCCATATGCGAAAACTGTCAAATGAAGTTAAGCTATTGGCCCATAATAAATGCGAAAGCAGGGAATTCTGCACCTGCGACGAGTGGGTTTCCTAGAATAACGGTTGTGTTGGCTTGGCTTTCACCACTCCTGTGTGGCAATGTAATCCCATTAAGCCCAGTATTAAAGGGGTCAACTTTCAAGTTGCACATCCTCATCAGGCACCCATACACAGGCGTTTTACCCGCGAGAATAAATGGCGTCTCTCGAATCATGCGGTAAAGAATGTGTGTTAGTGGACTTTGCCACAAGCCATGAAAGAGTGTGAAAAGGTTTGTGACACTGTGGAGTATTGTTTCTTTTTTAATTGGGGTTGCAATAATTCATGTCATTCCACGCATGCTTATTGCTTGAACTGTGTTTAAGTTTATACTGTGTTTATAAATGTGTTAGTTGTATGAAACATGACTGACATTTTTCATTACAGCAAAGAGTTTTTAACTGAATTTACAGAATTTTAAGTTACACCCGACATTATGGAAAGTAAAATATAGAGAGTATGTGAATGGAAATTTAAAACATAGCAGATATGATGCTCTAGTTGAATTTTAACACAAATTGTACCCAAAAGTCAATCAACAGAAAAAAATACAGTCAATGAGGGGCTCTTTCATTAAAAAAAAAGTCATATTTCCCGGTTGCTATTAACAGCAGACATTCCAATAACAACAGAGGCAACAATAAATATTTTTCTTTTTCTGTCACTCATAATCCTTGTCACTTCACCTTATCCTCCACACACCACTAGAAACTCCACGGGATAGCATAATTATGTTGTAAATTTATACATGACAACACTGTGCCATTCCATATGACATGATAAATAACATTCTTTGTCCATAAAGAGTCTTTACCTTGGTAACAAAAGTCACGTCCAAAAATGCACGATTACTTGTAGCGTGACAATTTCTCAGTGTGGGTGTGGGCGAGGGAAGTTTTTTCCCAAAGTACCATTCTTTCATGCAAGCTATTTGTGCCAATCCAACTGCTGGAAAGAACAAATGTGTGTGGCTGCCTAATCTGGCAACTTTGTTCCTCTGTCAACTCAGTGTCATCTAGCCAGGGTACATAGTGGTGTTCTTACGATTTATAAGTGTGGAACTTACACAATTTTAACCTTAGACATTAAGTCTACCATCTTCGTATGTAAATTTTTCTTAAGTTTTAGTATTATGTGTTTTAATTTTTCTAGTTTTTTATGTTTGTATATATAGTGTATGTGTGTTTTATATAGCATTAAATAAAATGTGTTTGTATGAAGTATATTTTGAGGCTATTGAATTTTTGTGTACAAGCTGCCTAGACACTTATAAAAGTTGTTAATTGAATTTTAGATATTTTAATATTTTTTTTACACATTCTTGGACTTCATATTAAAAAAGGTTCTACTGTATTAAAATTGAATTCAATTAATATTCCCAGCCCTTACACCTAGTTTGAGCCAGCATATTGTAAACTAGCCTGTTTATGTCTAAAAGTTTCACTGTTTGTTTAGCTGATCTAGTGGAAATATTCCAATGACATAAGTTGGACTATAATACTCGCAAAAAGCTTATTAATAATTATTTAGGATTAATAATATGTTTATTACAAAGCTATACTAATTTTGTGCAACCATACACAAGTCTTTTTATGCCTTCCATAGAAACAGAAAGTAGCTAAATAAATTAAACAACTATCTTGTCTGTTTTATTATAAAATAATATTTTATTTTACATTTTAGGAGGATTTTCCACCTTTTAAGTTTCAAAAACTAATAAATAATTTATGTACAGAACATATTAAAAAAAAAGTTTTATTTTACTCTGTATATATGGAGAAAAAACATGTAACATATTTACAGAGCAAACATAGAGCATCTGAACCAGGTAATAATTAAGCTAATGTGTTGTAAATGAGGAAGTTTACTTTAGAAGTGTACCAGCATTTGCGGGGAAAGAGATAGAGATAGTGGGAAACCATTTAGGAAAAACCACCCTAAGTACATCCAACTTGGATCGAGCCACAATCTCCCCGTCATTGGCAGTCTAGATTATTGCAAGAGTAGCTAGTACCTTAGACCATGCGGCCACCAAAATAGTTAATGTGTTTGTTGCATTTTTTTAATTAATTTGGGTGACTTTCTCATAATATTATATTTTCACCAACCTGATAGGATAAATACAGTAGAACCGTTTTAATTTGAAGTCCACGAGATGTATAAAACACTCAAAATAACCTAAATTCAAACTAACCATTTATATTATTATCTAGGCAGCTAGTACATCATAAATTAATAACTACAAAATATGCTACATATAAACACACACATGTTATAAATACTATATAAAACAAAAACACATGTGCACACATATACATACATGAAAAGAAAAATTTAAACACAAAATTTAGAAACTTTGAAAAATTAATATACCAAAATTGCAATTTAAATCAGTTAGTCATCTGCTTCAGTGGCCACATGGTTCTTAGGCTTTACTCTCACAATAGACTACTAGATTGCCAAAGACAAGATATCATGGTTTGAATCCCGGTCAGGTGCACTGAGGGTGGTTTTTCCTAAATGGTTTTCCTCTCTTCCTCCAAGAAAATGTGGGTTTAATTCCTCTGAATTTAACCTTCCTCATCCTTAACTCATCAGTGTTATTAGTACATATACATTCAAACTGAATAGGTAGTAAGACGCAGTGATAGAAATAATCAGTCAGTCGAGTATCACACAAAGCAATGAAAGTAGAGCCAACACAACCCCTATTCTATGTAACCAGCTCGTCACCACCGATGCAGAATTTCCTTCTTTCTCTTTTACCATGCCTATAATTTATTTTATATTCTTGATTTAATAAAGATTGTTAATTTAGGACTGAAATGAGTATAAACTGACCAAAAATAACAATAAATAGGCTTTGAACTATCCAAATATTTCCTTTTAAAATGTGGATTAAATGTTATTTTTTATTGTTGATTGAAATAGGAGTTTCATGGGGAATCATAATGAGTTGGAACTAACCAATTTTTCGACTTTGCCAATACTTAGTTAGCCAAATCCTACTGTAATATAGAATCTTTGTCAGCCTCAACAAGAATCGAATCAGGGGCCTCAAAACTTTGACCTACAGTTCTAACCACTCAGACACGGAGATGGGTCTATGTTTTATTTAACACCCTCAATAACTATATAAAAACAAAGTTTATTACCGCCGAGACACAGTGAAGCCATGCAAAAAGATAAAAGTTTCAAATAATCAAAGTTTGTGGAGTGCAAAGTTAGGAAGGGACCCATTTGGATGTAAAGTTAGTTCTTGGTAAGCTTTTGACTTGACGCACAGAGGTAAGTTGGCATGTTGGCACCCTGACGACAAACTAATTAAACTTGACGAGTTTCATGAATATTACAAGTGAAAGATTTCACATGAGGGTGGCCTCTGCTTTGAGGAAAAGTCCCAATTAGCAAAATTAATGATGTAAACTTCTGTTCAAGAGGGAAACTTCTCTTAATTAGTGCTCTGGTTAGAGTTACAAAGTTGAGGAAACAGCAAATGACGCAAATATATTTGATTCCATTAAAGATACATTTTATCAGAAACTTGAAAAATGTAGTAGTATAAGACCCATAGTGGTGGGCACACGAATAAAACTTAAGGTTTGTCTGATCTGGTTTGACAGTGATGAGGACGTTGGGGTTAGAATCCTGGCCAGGTGTAACAAAGTTTTTTTTCTTTGATGGTTTACAACCCTCCCTCCACAAATTTCCTCTAAATTCAAACTTTTTTATCCTTACATCTTTGATGTAACTAAATGAGAATAATCCAAGCAGCTTGTAGGAACCAGTAAGAAAAAAGTATTATAACTAGAGTCTTTGATTTGTGGCAAGTAAAATTATTGGATTTCGTTAAAATAAAAAGTTGTTTTTTGGTATTAAAAGTCAACAAATAAAAGGCAAGTTTCAGCTTAAAAATTGTGATTAAATCTACTCAAACTTAAGGGGTATAGTGATGTATATAGAAAAACCCCAGCTAAAGTTCAAACTCTTATATTTTAAATATTTGTCTTTGGTCACAATTTGACAGTCATCATGGTATTTGGTGGAGGGAAATATTTTTTCTAGACCTGGAACTTGAATTTGTTGTAGGAATATTAAGACAAAAATTAAAATAGTACAATTGGTACTTTTTTTCAGAAATTTCAGGTAGAGAACAATGTTGTCTATTATTAGATAAAAATGTGTTTAGTTTGACATAATTAGTTCTCATTAAAATAAACGTATTGACCATAATTCACACATAAAATGCAAAGTATTCAATTTCATGAAAAGATTAAATATTGTTTTATTTCGCATATGTATAATACATTAAGAAATGCTATAATGAATTTTAAAAATATTTTGATATTAAATTTAGTGTGCTAGGTAAAAGTTTGAAAAACACACCTCAAGATAATTTGGTGTTCCTAATTATAAAATCTTAGAAAACTTTGTCATTAGAACTAAATAACACCAGACCAACAGGTAGTGTTGTGGAGTATTTAATCCATTGCTATTGAGCTCACAAATTTTCAAAATAGTTATTTTATAGTTAGCATTCAAAGAATTTAAAAAAAAATTGACTTGTTTTCTGTCTATTGTTAGTGGATATTGAAAAAAATCAATGAGGATGAATATCAATTTTTTCTCTCTACATTTTACCATAAATTGTGATAGTAAAAAAGTTTAATTCGACCCTTTTGTACAGAATGATTCAAAGGTCCAGTTTCAAACAACAAGATCTGAAGTTCAGTTACATTTTTTTGTAGTGATAAGGGTTAACTTATTTTGTTTTCCCATCAACCATCTGTATAAATATGTTAGTCTTAACAGGAAAAATAGGTTGTGTTTGTTAAAATAAAACAGTTTATTTGAAATGCTGTGTTGGTGAAGCCAAAGTTAGTTTGTGTTGTATATACTCTTAGGAATTTAATATTTTTTCACTATTGCTGCTAAAAATAATTATAGCAACATTTAACCATTTTTGTTCAATCACCAAGTTTTGCTGTCTGTTCAGGTTATAGGCATATATGACAATTACTCTAACAGGGTTTCCACTATTTTCTTATTACCAAATTCCCTGTGTTTTCCAGGTTTTCCAGAGGAAATTTTCATTTTTCCAGACACCTAATAGATATTATAAATATAATTATAGAGGCATTTAATTTTTTATAAAGAAAATTTTAGAAATGAATTGTCATTAGAAGCATGTTTTATTGTGCAAGAGAAACACATATTTAAGAATTATTTGGAAAAAGGATGAGAAATTAATGACAAATTTTCTAGAAGGAAAAATTGGTTATATTTTCTGTCTACCCTAAATGGAATGAAAAAAAAGGGAAAATACCAAAAATACAATTTTGAGTTTAAATTTGGTATCTATTTTTTTATAAGAATGTATTACTTTGTTTAGAAAACATGTTAACCAATCTTAATTATTGCATATGTACTAAGGAGTAAACTTTATCAAGATAACAGTTTTATAACATTAGCTAAAAGAATACAAACTTCAGCAGTTCTCAAGATACACAAAAGTTTAACATAGGAANTTTTTTTTGCCCAATCTTGATTATTGTATATATACCAATGAATAAGCTTTAACAATATAACATAAATAAACCTAGAATAAACAACCTATTTGTTCAATTTACACTAGCATAATTATATCTTTGTATTGTTGTAACGACATGGAAATTAAGTAATAATGCAACAGTAACACACATGTTCCATAGCAATGCCTAAGATAATACAAACTTCAGCAGCTGTCAAGATACACAAACGTTAAACATAGAATAAACACGATATAATATAGTTATTTTTCTCACTTATATACAGGAACCATAATGTTTTTAAGAACTAATAGTTAAGTAGGAAGACAAGATTATTTTATCAAATTAACAAATATGAAAACATTTATAGTTTCTTTTATTAAAGTATGCTTAGGAATTCACCAAAAAAAATTATTAAAGTTGGAGGTACTATTTATGTATGACTGATTATGTGTGAGTATGTACTATATGTAGATTAAAAACAAATTATTGCCTAAAAAAATTTCATGGTATTTAAGACTAGAGAACATATTATTGAATAATGTGGGAAACTATGTTGTAGCTAAGGAACGAATTTGGTCATCCAAAAGCTGTGCTTCCTTTTGGGCCTCTTCCATCAGTCTTCTCTTCTTCTCTTCCAATTCCTTTTTAAATTTTGCTGCTCTCTTCCTTTCATTTTCTGCTTTTTTCTTTACATCATTTTCATTTTTCTTCTGTTCCTGAGCTTCCACATATTTTGATCTTGCGTTCCTTGTGGCATGGATCATTGATTTAGTAATTTTAATTTTATCAACTCCCCCGGCAGACTGTATTCCTGCCCACACTAGTCTTTGAGCAATTAAAGATTCCTCGCTCTGATTCTCTATGGTACATTCTTTGTTGACAGAAAACCCACGCTCAACGGATGCATTTCCATGTGAAAGTATGAAGACTTTTTTTAGGAAACTCATCAGTTCATCTGATCCATCATATGTGAAAATAATGTTTTTCCAAAAATGATCCAGACGTTCATTTTTCCGGGAATAGGCTTTCATTTTCTCTATCACTTCAAGTTTGGAGCAGAAGTCAATGAAATCTCTCTCTATTTTGTCTGCCTCACCCCCACTTAACTGATTGTTTTGTACGAATACCTCCAACGTTGCCCTGATACGCAGGATATTCTTGTCTTTCGAACTTACAATCAGAGTTGGGTCACAAAATGTGATTGCCTTTGTCAACTTGTACTTTAATGGTGAGTTGGAGAGTAGTTTTGAGCAAAACACTTGCAGACAATAAAGGCAGCTCTGCCTAAATCCAAGGATTTGCTTTTGAGTTACATCATCTACTTTTCTAATAGCATCACGAGTGATATACCCAAGATCAACCTTACTAGCAGATACTATGTTCTCATTCTTGAAAATATCTATTTTCATTACATATTCTTTCTCTAACACCTCTTTCTTGACAAACCGTCTCATAACTGATGTCAACATATTAGTTAGGTCTGTGTAGAGAAACGGTTCCATGGGTGTCTCCCTGAAATGCGGCAAGGATGGGCTCTACCTCAAGCGCCAAGGTCTTTAAGTTAAAAACAGACAATATTGACACCTTGGCAATTTCTAAAAAATTATAAATAGCAAAATTGTAAGATAGGTGGGGTACAGTCTTAAAACATCATGCTACAAAAACAATAATCTCGGATACTTACCTCTTTCAAAAGGAGTAATCTTTTTTAAACAAGACAAATAAGTTTAACACACCAAATTCCAAAGAATGAATTCATTCGACTGGCAGGAGAAACACGTGCCAGCAGCATGGGCTTGATGAAGTTGGGGGATGGGGGTGGAGGAAACGAGATGTTTGTGTTATTGGCGGGGGTGAGTGGAGGAAGCCAAAAAGGCGCGGCATTTGCCGAACGAAAACGAGTAGTCTCAGTTGCACTCAGGACTTATCTCAAGCTGGTGAGGTGCTGGTAAGCATAGTAATCATAAATGAGACGTATTCCAATCAGACTGCTCAATTCTCTAGTTACAAATTTTAGTCTATATTGTTCCTACTATTTTAAGCTTGCAAGCACTGTATTGCCCAAATTCACTAACAAATTCCAGTAAATTCTAGCTTTTTGGTGAAATTCCCTGTGTTTTCCCGGTTTTTTCCAGACACAAACAAATTCTCTGTCTTTTCCCGGTTTTCCCTGTTTTCCAGGTGCGTGGTAACCCTGTCTAATGGGATAGATATGAGGAACGAAGCATTTTAGAAGTAATCTATCTGCATTTGTGTGGAAGGAGAGTGGGAAACCCTTAAAAACCCTCAGCTACCAGTACATGTTGGTGATTTTAAAGGGCATTTCTGTGGGTTCAGGTTACTGTCAAGTTTGGCGATGATACAAAATTAAGCACACATTAATATTAACATGCTTGTTCACATCAACAAATCAGAAAGCTTCAAAATAGTGTGTATGTCCTCATTTGAGGAAGAGTGCAATATTACAAACATACAAAAGAAGGTTGGGACTCACCGGCCAGCGATGCCCGCAGGTTGTATTTCCTGTACGAAGATGCCAAGCTCGCCTTTCTCTTCGCTCCTGAGGCCAACAACGCTGAACCCCAGACTGGAGCCATCAGGTTTGAACAACTGAAACAACCCTCTGAGTGAGAAAATATCTACAAGAGTAGCTTGAGGAATGATTTTAGGAATCATAATAAGAATAAATGACCTACACACACATGTTTAAAGATGTTATTAACATTCTATTTTTACAATGTAGTGGCAGTAAAATATTCAATCAAATGTGGCATTCCATATACACGACTGAGTATAATGCCATACACCAAAAAATATAATACATCCAGCCATAGTTCAACCAGCACTTTTGATTGTAAAAGAAAGTACCATTTATAACCCTTGGTATGAAATTTTAGTGGTGTAGTGTAAAAACGAAGCTCAGTATAGTGTTAGTAAAATACAGAAGAAACTCGATAGTTCGAGTTGAATAGAACTGGGCCCATCCCAAATAAATGAAAACTCAAATCACACATAGTAGCCAGAAAAAAAAATGAAAATATGTTCATATTTTTAAGTGTAAGAAGTATTTAATACATATTTTCAAACAAGGGAGTGAGTACTGAGGTGTCTTCAAATAAGTGATAAAAGTGACCTGGGTCAGTAACTAAATGGCATATAAGTTAACAGAGTGAATAAAATTGGCAATAGTGTGTGCATGTTTTTTTAAAGGTCCTCTATCAAAAAAGTCAGTTAGGATCAACGTCCACCTTAACTTTTAAAAATATTCACAAAATAAAACTGTTTTATACTTTAGTTTTTTTTAATAAATCAAAGATTGAAATTATTTTAAAAAAAATTGAGTTATTAAATTTTCTTTTGAAGGTTGTTTGCTTCAGTCTTAAATTTTGCTCTCTTTTTGCAAGTCTACTTGGCAAACACTTGTCTGGAAATTCTTCTTATGCCAAGTCTCATATACCGGTAATCTTTAATTTGCTTCTCTAAACAATGTATTTGCAGTTCTGCATTTATTTTAATCTTAAATTTTTAACTTCTGTTTTAATTAATGCTGTAAGCAGTTATCTTTCCTCCCTTTTGTTATTTATTATTTATTAATCTCCTTTTATATTTTAATGTATTCATTTTCTTTCTTATTTTTATAATTTACTTTCTTCCAGGTATCTTTGATGGCTTTTATATAAATCTTGTATACAGCTATGATACTTTATCAACTAATCTATAGTTTAAGTTACTAAATCATCATAATCTTCCTAAAAAAAACTTGAAACTGAATAACATAATTCATGTGTGTCCCAAACTGATGCATGATGGTTATCTATTGAATCAGTCCCGATAGCTGAATCAAATTCACTTAATAATACTTAAGTATATGGCAGCATACCGTCAGCCACGAGTCAACATGGACTGTGATTGTAGATAGCGCTTAGTGGCCGATACTTTCACTAGTTACCACACTTGGGGTAAATACATGCTGAGCATAGCGCACATCATATGTAACTCGTATCTTCGCACAAGCTGTAGAAACAAACCCATGTAAGGAAACAGGAGTTTTCATGCCAAGTAACCCACTCTCTGCACTTTTTCCGACCAGACACAAGAAACAAACTGGTTTGTTTTTGTGAAAGGTAGTGAGAAATGTGTGGTGTTTGGATTGGTTGGTTCAAGGTTAAAGTAAACTATAAGTGTAGTTCAATACACATGTGATTTCATCTTTTATCAAGTGGGCTTCGACTTTTGTCTTGTGCTGACTGAGTGCATTATATGAAGATGATGAAAGACATGAAAGATAAACTAATAAATAGTGTTTTGAAGTAACCCAAAATTCTTTCAGTGTTTGTCTCTTCTGATTGATATGATACGCTCTAAAGTGCCTAGATCTATTACCGGTTGAGAAGTAAAATCTTACTGCTGCTGATGTCTCATCACTATCATCACTAATGTTGTCAAATAACTCTTTTTTTTTTTGTTTGAATGAATAGTTTAAAAGTAAAAATAAAACTTTTATAGTTTTTAAAATTAAATTTAGAAACACATGCAGTGTGAATTCTCTGTAGAAACTAGTTTTCTATAGCCGGGTATAAAATGTTCTGAGCAATCTCAGCCCCGTTTCATGTGTGGTGTGCATTGTGCAGAGATAGGAGTGAAGTGTAATGTGCTCTCTGCTAGGCATGCACAGACCCATGGACTCACATCAATAACTAGTGAAAAATGGCCTTGGACCTCGAGACAAACAGGGATGGCTCAGTGGTAGAGCATTGGCACGCAAATCCAAAAATCTGATTCCCATGTCTACGTTTGTAACTTTTCACTTAATTGTTGATGAAAAACATAAGCTCCATTCTGTGATAAAAAAAAATGAATAAAATGAGTTTTCTTGAAAATGGTGACTTACAGAAAAAAAAAAGTTACTAAAAGTGATATTGAAGATATAACCTTTTTTTTAAAAAAAGTTTTATTAGAATTTTATGAAACCTACCCAGTGTTTTCTTTATTTTTAACTTGTGATGGGTATTTTGCCATGTAATCATGCATTATTCACACTACATAAAAGGAGGTGCACCAGGTGTATTCTTACCCTGAACTATACAAAAACTCTTATCTAACGATACTTTGTTTTAGTATTTAAATTTATTAGTAGTAGTATATGAGGTATTTAACGAGCACTTTCTGAACCAACTGATTATATCAGCACAAAAAAAAATGTCTATGAGCGAGAGTTAAAGGGCCTACTAATATTGTCAGGAAAGATATTTCCACATACCTTCCAGGGTTCTTTTACACACCACAATCAATATGGGACTAACAGCTCTACTTTCCCTACAAAGGAAGTGTTATGAAATTTTATTGCTTGAAAAAAATCTGTTGACCCCAGCTGGGTATGAACCTACGAACATCGGGGCCTNAGACCACCGAGGTCAACTTTAGTATTTAAAAATAGTATCTACCAAAACATATATTTATTTATAAATCAGAAAATAGATGCAAAGAAGGCTGTTATTGCATTTAACATAGTACCCTGTTGGGAAAAACCAGCTCAGTTGAGAATATGAGTTTATAGAAGTTGTGAACTAAGCTACAAATATTGGTTAGATAATAGAAGCAGGGTTTATGATTTTAGTAGAACCAAATAGAATTAGGTTTGGAAACTAGGGGTTTGTAGCACCCCTTCATTTAGATTGATGCATGCTTTGGAAGCAAACCATTACATGCACAGGACCAAAAATATTTGGCAAATATTTAAACTTCAAGAGAACATGCAATATAAAAAACCTAAATACTTGAATTTATAATCCTATAATTTGGTAATAATTATCTTTAAATACAGTAAATCAATATTTTATTGTAAATTGATATATTTTCCTCCACTTCATATTCAATTTTTTTTAAGTTCATTAAATGTGTTTTTATTCTTGTGCATCCTAATGGACTAGACATGTGTAAGACAGAAATGAAATTAAATGTACCCACATTTGTGTGGAGGGAGAGTGTACACCCATTTAGGCGTATTAACATCAAATTCCCTGTCATCGGCAGTTCATTTTATTCCAAGACCATTCATTCAACCAACAAAGCAGGTTTGAGGGAAATCATAACATTACTATTAGAGTTTAAAGGACACCCATGTACTATGTGTGTTTATTATAAGAGTAACTAAACAGAGAATAAATACTAATATTTATTATAACATTCACATATAAATACACATTTGAGACAATTTTACACAAGCCAAGAGCAAAACACTATATTCTTAATTTTTTACATTTATCGGAAAATTTTAAATCCAAGAAAGCAAGTTTGTGGTTCCTAGAAATGTCAAAAATCCAATACTGCATTCTAGTCAACTTTTAAAAACTGCTTTTTTAATCATTCACTGGTAACCGAATAACTGCAAAGTGCACTATGCAAAGGATGCTTATCATAAGGCTATTTTAGCACCCTTTACACAATGAGTTTAATATTTAGAAATAGATAAATAAAAACATAAAATATTATTTCAAAACTACAAAATCATAATAATACTAATACTCAAATGTAAAGAAAATATTAAGGCCTGGGTTTGAATATTGAAGTGCTAAAATCTCCTTGTAAAATACATTAATGAGTAGTTACAGGCTATGTTAGTTCTACAATAAAAAAATGCAAAGTATATAAAAAGCTTTTTAAAAAGTTATTAATTACCATGACCACTATGGGTAGTCCCTACGGTCTCTTCTAACAGATGTTTAGACATCCCATTTACCAATTTGGTATTTCTGTTAGGCAAACAGAGATGATAAATATAAGAAACAAAATGTGGCTGTGTTCAGACCTTTCCCACAAATTAACTTTCTTGCAAATCACCTCCAAAAAACTAAGTCTTAAAATTAAACTAGACAATTTTATAAATTATAATTATGAGTTTGTCCTAAGGTCATTGTGTTAGAGCTGTGCCAGAAAAACAAAGTTTGATATTTAAAACCATATTTATAACCAAAACCTTTCTTAATAAAGGCTGTTTTTTGGGGGAAAGTGCTAGCTATTTTTTGGTCTGTACGGCATTGTATTGTTGTAAATAATAAATTCTCTGTTAGGTTTGTAAAATTCAAAGGGCAGTTATTTGCTTTTCCATATTTCTCGAATTTTCAAGATTTGTTTTTAACTTTTGAAACAAGATAGAGATTTATTTTTCTCATAAGATTGAGATATTTTTTATTGTTGCACATCCCTACATAATATTGTTAATTTTAATAAATGAAAATTATAATTCTGTTTTAAATTTAAATGATCATCAATCTCATTAGGTTATCAACATGTTTGTTTTTCAAAAGAAAACTTACTAGCTGATAAATGATTTTGAAATTTTTTGTCACAAACTATAAAAGATTATATGAGATAGTGTTTATGATTGTGTGGTACATTCATTTAATTTAAACATACTGCCATGTGTAACAAGTGTTTTAAGTAAGTTAATTTTAACTAAAATAATTAATCATGATGAATGTTGCAAAGAAATAAATTTCTGCAGTTACGGTACATCTTAATAACTAATCAACAAGTCCCATAATATGTAAACTAGAACAACACAAATACATTATCAATAAAAATAACTATCAGCTAATAGCTAAACAAATTGCATAGTTAGCAATTACTGGTGAATCTTTACAATTAGTAAACTACATGATAAATAATAATACAAACAAACATAATGTATAATGTGTAGCCCTCCCCCTCAACCCTACTAACTGCTCTTCTCCTGCCTTTGAACAAGTGAAGACCCCTGTGCAAGACAGCTCTATTTTTGTATTTTTTTTCAGCAGTAACAAAAAACTGTTTATAAAAATAACAAGTGTGACTGGAAGTGTGAAAACAATATGTTACCGAAATACTACAAAAGAATAACATTTCATAAATCCATTCACACTAGTTATTTTTGGAAACAGTTTATTTGTGCCTCCTGAAAAAAAGATATATGAAAATGAAGTTGCCTTGTTATTGCACCGGGGACTTCAATTTAAGTTTGACTTACTTCAAAAAACATAAGCTCACATAATAAAGCCGTATTCATGAAAGTGATTTATTTTTATTATTTTAGATACATTTAATGCCAGTTAACCAGCCACTAGTGACTTATAATACATTCACAACCTTTGTTTACTTGTATGACAGCTCAAAAAGGTACTAGAAATAATCCCTACTACATCCCTAAACCAACAGCTGACATTTGTCACAGTGGATAACTGTAATGAAAATGTATAATAATGTATGAATTTGATAGTTAACCACAGTGATTTAGGCAAATATTATTTACATATTTATTCGGGGTCGGCCACAAAGCTTATTTATCGATTTATTCCACTTTAAAAAAATATCATTCACATTACTTTCACAAAAGGTCTAACTAACCTAGCTACAAAATGGCGACCGATAAATTTAAACCATGTGATTGAACGTGACAGAAACAAGTTATTTACAATTAATTATGCACCCACGCAGTGGATAAAAATATTTTATTCAGTTAAAAATTTAGAAATAAGATAAAATAATCATAAATTAATTTATTATATACATAAAAAATTATAAGTATTTTCTCTTTTCCAAGTGAATATGATGCTTGTATAAAAGGTATTAATGTATGCACTATATTACACATAATAAATAATATTCCAAAACGGAGAGTAAGTACTTTTAATTATGTTTAAAATAATGTTACGGAGTGGGTAAAGAGAAATTATTAAAATTTATGAAACAGTGCAATGTAAAATATAACATGTAATTAAAAAACTTAACATTCAAGACAAAAGAGCGATCTTGTACATTATACAAGTGTTGGCAACCCAAAACTTTACACATTTGATTTTTTGAACTGTCATTCAGGTAAAAACCTATCATGTACAGACTCTACATACTATCTAATCTAGAGGAAGAGAATGAAAAGGGCGATTGATGTTTAAGGAAATGAATAAGCATCTGCTAAAAAAGGGGGGGGGGAGGTTGGGAAACATGGTAGAAAATCCATCTTAGTACACTCAGCTGAGAATCAAATTCCAACTGCCCCAGACAGACAAGAGTATATTTAACTATTATGTCAACATTGCCTGCACAATGCCTTGTTCTTACAATGGTTTTCTAATGCTAGCATAACTTGGTTAGTATCAAATTATTATTATAAAGAAAACTTGTCTTTAGTTAAAACTCGGACTACACGTTTGACAAAGGGAGGACATCAAGTCATATTTGACTCATTTTTATTATTCAGGTTGATATTTCTTAGCACTAGAATGTGTTTTTTTTTAAATAGTCACAGCTAAACTAATACAAATTGTGTATTAATCTTTTTCTCAACAAATATTTGTGGATCCTTTACTGATATAAAAATCATCTAGTCAACCTGCTTTAACTTTTCTAACATTTAGACAGCTTTATCATTGCGTTAATTGTTTGCCCTGCTTATTGTCATTAAATGCACCCCAATATTCACTTGACCTACACATTTGTTTTCCATAAGCTACCTTTATCTCAGCCATAAGTGAGAATGTTGGCTGCCAATAAAAAAACAAGAGTTGTTATGCATTGCTGTGCACAGATGTTGTACACTCCCTGGTCAATAGAAAAAAAAATCCTAGACATTATAAAATTAAACCAAATTCCTTAGAGAGACGGAATTTTCATAACTGTAACACTAAACCAAAATGCGTGTTGTCATTTTAGCTAAAATAATCTCACCCGAATTTCCTCCGCTTCCTATCTAATTTCCAATTCTCAAGGTCAATAATATCATGACTACTCTCCTTCTCTCTTTGATTATGTTCATCCCTACTTTTGAAGATATTGTTAATGTAGCTACTCACTCTGAACTGATTTACATTCATCCTTACTTCCGAGGACACTTTTAATGTAACTATTCACTCTGAATCCCTTCCATCTCTATTTGTAGAGTTGATGTTAGTGAGACCCCTTACATCTCTCCCATTAGATTGCTACTTAAATGGCTCATGCTAGCAAGACTAGCTACTCCATCTCATGTACTTAGCTAGCAAAGACACCAAGGTACCCAGGCGAGTGAGAGACTGCAAAGACATCATCTAACTATTTATCAATCTAAGACTAGCTCCCAAAAAGACATAGCTTGCATGTAAAATGTACAATAAGATCATTTAAAACATATTTTGTATTGCAGGTTTTAATTTTGTTTGACATATTATGCATACTACTTAATTTAACTTTGCAAGGAAAACATAACTAAAACATCAAAACAAACCAACACCAGAAGCAAATATTTACAGGATAAGTTATATTAGGTATATATATTATAGAATCTATTGCAAACTAATTGATTATTTTACAAACAAAATAAGGATATGACAGGGAAGAGAAACCAGTTGGAAGAATCTCAATGAAATTACAACTAAAATGTAAAAGGTCAACAAACCAAAACCAACAGGCCTTAAATTAATTAGTTTAAACTCATCTAGTTATATCTTATTTTGTAATTTTATATATAGATTTATATACAATTAAAATTACAACCCTATATTTAATTACTGTTCAAAGGTGTATAACCCGAAAGGGTACTAAGATGGAGTGTTAAATTTTTTTTAAATACTGTTTTAAATTAACTTTGCATTTATTAAAACTATATCCACATGAATATACAAAAATATGATTGTGTGGAATGAAACCATTTTGAATAAGTCAGACAATCTCAGTGACTTTTAAAAAAAAACTGGCTTAAGGCTTTATGCCAAAAGAAACATCTTTTTCAATGTCAGCCTAGATAACGTTTAGAAAAAAAACTAGTATCTTGATATTAAATTATGGATGTGATTAATACTAGAATGATTGAGAAGTATTTATTATATGACATGTGACTTTAAAAACACTTGGGCGTTTTCTTTGTAATTTTGTAAAGGTGACTACTTTTTAGTTTTGTCACAGCATTCAAGTATTTAGCATGAACATCGGATGGATAACAGGACAGGAAAGTGGCGGACATGGGAATTAAGTTTTTGATGGGCATGCTAGCTGTCAAAAGGAGAAAAAAGAATAGTAATGAACAGGCAAGAGTTGGGGCACAGGGAGTACATGAGTTAGTAGAACAAACAAGAGTGAGATGGTATGGCTATGTAATGATGATGGTAAAGGAAATAATCTCGAAGAGAATGAGGGTGATGAAGTATGTTGGAAAAAGATCGTAGTGGGGACCAAGAAAGAGATTAAAGAAGCAGAAAACAGCAAGTGTGAGAATAAGGGAATAATGGCAGCAAATAAAGGAGGAAGAGTAGTGTAAGGAAAGAGGAAGATGGAGGCATTTTACTAAACTGAGCCAGCCACAAAGTGTTGATGGTGGTGAATCAAGTACTTAGCAAAACACTTAACACTTCTTGCAACATCCTATAAAAAAGAGTTATTCACTTAACTACATTTTTAAGTTGCACTTAAAACAAGACAATATGACTATGGTAAGGAAGCACTAAAGACATTTGGGGCTGAACATGAAACTAGCACACAAGAGGGAAAACGCTGCCTACCTGAACAGTGAGCACGTCCCGGCCCTGGGAGGACGCTTCAATAGCTTTCTGGAATTCAAGGGCGTACGTCGGGGTGGTAATGGGGGGCAGAGCCACATCCTCAGGGGCCAGGCTGGGGCTAGTGATCTGACAACACGCAACCACACAAAAGCCCACAGTCAGCCCTGGGCACATACTGCATCACACTTCACCCAAAGATTACCAATTGAAGAGTCAAACCAATCGTGCACTTAACATATTACCCTTTGTTTACAACATATTTCAGCGTTTATAAACCCTGTTATAATATTTGTTAATATTGTTGAATATATCTGTGAAGTACTGCAAGACTGGCACCCTAAGACGGTTTTCCAAACTGTGTAGGTACACAATATACATCCCACCAATATTCTAAGCTAACACACTAAGTTACGAGTATATTGCATTAGTTATTTTAATCACCCCAAAATGACCTAAAATTATTGCCCTAAAATATGAACTTCATGCAAACATTAATAATGGCAACTTCTTAAAAAAAACTAGTTTAGAATGTGTTTCGCCAAAAATTTAAAATATTTATCCTCTGACTCTCTCAATGTGTCCATTCTATGTCAAGTTATTTGTGTATAATGATAAAGAGAAATTATTATAATAAAATTTGTCACTTTTACAAATATACAAATACCTTCCATTTACTAACTAATGATTTTGAGAAATAAAACGTTTACAACATAGAAGTGCATATAACCCGAACAGGTAGTAAGACGATGATAATAATAATAATAATAATAACACAACATAGAATAAACCAACAGAGATTATTATGAGGAAAGCTTATTATACATTTATAGCTTTACACACAGATATGTACATATTAGAGGTGTTCCACCAATATAGAGTATAATACCACCCATAGAAATACTATTATGTGAATAACTTTTATTAATAAAGAATTTCCACTTGGCGGTTATTTACAAAACCATGATCAAATCTGACAGAAAAATTTACAAATGTGCTCTACTTAGGACTCCAGTGTCAGAAACTAATTAACAAACTGTTAATAAATTGTTAGTTTCCAAAATTCTAAGCCTATATGAAAAAAGTTGTTAAACTTGACATATGCTTGCTATACACTTTCCTAGTTTTTAAACTAATTTGTATTATATAGGTCTACAAATGCCATAAATCAGTTAATATTCTTGTTTTTGAGACACTTAAATTAATTACACCATTTAATATTTGATATGAAATTATTATACAATTTTATTTAATTATTTACACTTGCTTCGATTATATTAGGGTTTGATCTCAATCAGCCAGTCAATGATAGTCTAGTATGAACTTAAATAATAAGTAAAGTATAATAAATTGAATAAAATAAATGATCAGTACATTTTTAGACAATCAGACCTTATAATGAGACAAAGTAGGCTTTGAATGAAAGTTAAAATGTGATTGAACAATTTTAAAATCTTACTGGTACATTAAAATAAAGAATCATGCGCAGAAATCTCTTCTCAGTTATTAAACGAAAAGAAATCCAAGAGTTAAAACTTCCCTTCAATATTTCTAAGTTCCTGATGACAGTGTAATGTGCCAAAAAAGTCAATTCAACTGACTAATTAACTATCTTCTATCTCAAAAGAGAAAGAGGTCTAGCTTCCAGATATATTTAATAGATATTTAATTTACTTCTAAGTTGTTCAATCACATTCTAGCATTCATTTCTTTTGTCCAAAGATTGATTTGTCTCACTATAAGATAATATTGTCTGAAACCTGCTGCTGTGGTCGTATGGTCTAAGGTGTTACTCTTGCAATAGGCAAGACTGTGGAAGACAGAGAGATCGGGGTTTTATCCCGGTCAGGTGTATTGAGGGTGGTTTTTGCTGAATGGTTTTCTACCCTCCCTTCATACAAATGCAGGTACACTTCTTCTAAATTCAACTTTTCTAAGCCCCTAGCACATTAGTGTATTTATTACATGAGCATATATATAACCCAAAAGGGTAATAGGATGCGGTGCTAATAAAAAAATCTTAAAAGTTATTCGAAAATGTAGGCTTATTACAAAATATGTAATGTAGGCCTATTAAGCTTGATATCTACTCATCATTGAATGCTTTATTCATTACAACAATATTGTAATAAAACAAGCTATAATAATTAAATAAATGTATTTCATATCAAATGTTAAATTTTATTCTTTCCATCACAGGGTGTCTACTGAGTTGGAGAAACAAAAATTAGTGACTTTTTGGTGACCTTTTTTGACCACAAAATTTCTTCAATAAACGGTCGAGCATTATATTATGCACATATAGGCATAATGTACTCACACGCAACATTAAACTATAACTAGATGGTGAACGTTAACCTCGTCCTTGGTAACAAGGTAAAACAATCAGACAGCTTGCGGCTAGTGCATGGCATCATGGGTAGTGTTGAGATTCGACACATTTGTGTTATGATGCACGGGTAATTCAAACACAAATATTTTTGTGATTTTATGGCCAAAATATTGAGAATTTGTGACTTTTTAGGGACTTTTGTGACCTTTTTTGGAATTATAACTTTTTCGTGACTTTAGTGACTTTCGTGACCAAGTAGACACCTGCATCATGTTCCAAATGTTTTCCAAAACAATGGTACCATGTCTTTCAACTGTACCATGTTCTGTAAAATTATCAGTACATCTTTAATAAATGTACACTTTTTAACATGCACAATGCCTTTACAAAGCCTCAAAGAGATATAGTATTAATTAAAATCAAGATTTATCAAAAAGCATTTAAAACACTTTGTAGCAACAAAATTTATACTTTTTTTTTTAAAATATATGATCATTTCAACTAAATAAATTCTGAGCCTATAATTTAAAATTAAGAAAAGATATATAGCTTAATTTTAACTTTATATATTAGACAGTAATATTTTTCTTTGGGTTTTTATTCGAAAATAAGTTACAAAAAAAATACTGTAGTCATAAATATGTTGGTAAAAAATTACTGTGGTCAGTAAGTATTCAAAAGTTTAAAATTAATATTATAAATGGTTCAAATCCATTTTGTCCCTTATTCTAATCTTCATTTAACCAACAAATCCCAAATCTAAAACAAAATAAGAATCTTAGAAAACACGATAAGCGTAAGAAGTAAACTTTCCCACACTTAGATGAGATAATTCACATAAATTATTTAGTTACTATAGAAAATTGATGGTGTAACTAAACAATAATATGTTTTATTATAATATGAGTTAACATCAAGTTAAGTATATCAGAAAGGAATCTACTTTTTGAATTGAGATTACTAGAAACCAGTTAAATACTTAGATGTTAAAGGACATTAATATACAAAATTGACAGAGGAAGTGTTTAGAAAGATCATAAGTTGAAAAAAGCTTTAAGAATACCAGAACAATTAAGGAATAGAATTCCAGGGAAATTACTAAGAAAAATTAATGATTGAAGACCAGTCAATATGAATAAATACAGTAGTACTATAACAAAATATTATTTAAAGCCTAATAAAAGTTAAAACACTGGAGATTAACATTACAGTTAGATGATATGAGGAAATATAAATTACACCATTACAAAATAGTGAAAGAAACATATATATATATATATATATATAAAGGTTATTTTATTGTATTTTAAAATATTTAACTGAATAAAATATATTTATCCACTGTGTAGGTGCACCAATGTAAAGAACTTGTTTGCGTCATCTTCAATTACATGGTTTAAATTTGTTGCTCACCATTTAAAAGCTATATTTGTTAGACCTTTTGTGAAAGTGCTGTGAATAATAACTATTTCAAGTGGAATAAAACAATAAATAAACTTTGTGCCCGATCGCAAATAAGTATAAATAATATTGGCCTAAATTACTGTGGTTAACTATATATAACATTCATATAATACCATGTGTTTTCATTGCTATTCAAAGTGACAGATGTCAGCAGGGGAGTAGGGATACATTAGGGACTATTTCTAGTAACTTTTTGATCTATCATCCAAGTAAACTCGGGTGGTGAATGTACTTTATTAATTACGCTAATAGGAATGGGTTAGGGATAAGGAAGGTTGAGTTCAAAGGAAATGTACACAAATTTGTGTGTAAAGTGGAAAACCATTTAGGGAAAAGCCACCCTTTGTAACCCGACCGGGATCGAACCACACTCTCCCTGACATTGGCAATCTAGTCTATTGCGAGATTAGTGACTTATATCATGTGACCACCAATGCAGGTTTCATATATTGTTGTTTAGTGATTTTGGGATGCTAAGTTTTATTATTTGTCATAAATAGTCTCTACCATAGTTATATAAATGTCAGTCCCTCCGTTCCTTAAGTTGCCCTAGCATGTTGACCAGTAATTGTCTGCTGTGTATGAGCTTGTCAAACAGTAGACCCCAAGTGGTGTTCGCCATTTAACCCACCATTCCCTGATCTTAATCAAGCAGTTTGTTGTTGATCACTTTAAATATGGTTTTTGAACTTGTCGCTCAATTGACGTAAGTGGGAGCACACCATGCCTACTAAACATTAATATACAGCTTTTCGACCAGCTTGCAATAAGCCTGTTTTATCACTTTTTTAATAAACTTTAGGGTATATAATAAATTATTTCTATCATTTTTAATTCTATAATTTTTCAGAAAATGTAATATTGTTTAGGTTTTAAATGTTAACACATTGTCAATCCTGTATTAAATTAAACCTAGTTTCCACACAGATTTGAGTAAAATCCACTTTTTATAGCAAAAAATTTATAAAAACAATAATGAATAACTGTGTTTAATTTTTGGGATTTTTTTTTAATTGCATACAACCTGAACATGTAATAAGATGCGGAGCTAAAAGAAAAAAATTAGTTCGCATTTTATCTTATATAATGTAAATTATAGCCTATGTATTTCGACATTGAAAGTAAAACCAGCTTCCCAAACATTCATAATTTTTTCTGTAGGCCTACGGTCGTTTGCTTTTATTTAATTCTTATTGTATGTGTTTTCTTGACTAATTTAATTTATTTGATTTAATTATTTTGCATATGTTTTCATTTGCTTATTAATTTACAAACTTACTTATAACTTTTATTATTTCATTCAGTGACCTGTTTAATTGGAGTTAAATCAGTCTAATGGTATATTTATTTTTCTTGTTCCAATTAATAACCCCAATATCCTCAAAAAAAACTTATTGTTACACGGTAAGGTGTAAATGTCCCGCGCGACTCCCCGTTAGAATTACAGAACTGTTATATGAGAGTTTTCAGTGAAGGCCAAAATTTATTTTTCCTTCTAATGGTCTATCTTTCCCCCTTCTTCTTCCCTTGTGTTTCACTTTTTTTTTCCCTTCTAAGTCAAAATCTGTGTGGCAATGTGTGTACAGGAGTGGGGGAGTTTATACTCCTGATTCTACATACCTTATTCAGTCATTGCTTAATTAATGTATTTTTAAGACATAGAAATGTATTCCCACGATGAAAAATAAAGCATTTACCTGCGGAGATGAGGTGTCTCCAGATGAACTATGAGACAGCTTGGCAACGGGGACTCTCTGATCCTCAAACTCATGATTGTTCTGGTGGTACTCTCGGTCAAAAGCAGTGTCGTAAATATCAACAGGTGGTGGCACATTCAGAACCAAATCTCCACAATTTGTTATGTCAAAATCAACAGGCAAAATGGAAGGGTGTTGCTGAAGTTGTTGATTCAATTCGCTCAATGAGTCCTGACCAGAAAAGAAAGAAGATTATTTTTTTTATTCAGAGGTATTGTATTGATTAGGCTAGGATATTCGACAAAAATATTATATTAGGCCAATTAAAATAACACACAGAAAAAAAAAATTGTGACTTTTGAGTCAATGTGCCATAAGAAACTGTAGATCTACTAAAAATATATTTTATGCCTGTCCTGAGCTTCAAAATTTAATATCTGAGTCATGAATATCTCCCAATTTTCTTACAAGTTGATGTATATTACACCTAGAAAAGGCTAGATCTATTTTCACATATCCATAAGTCAAATGATGTAGAGCTTAATCTGCAGCTTTCACTATTGATAGATATATCAATACAGTAGAGTGCCGAATATCCAATCTTCGGTTATTCGACATTCTGTATTATCCAACATGTTCATATAACGTGCTATTTACATTGTTGTACAGCATATGCATGTATAATACTATTGATGTAATGTTATTAAGACATCATAACCTGGTAACAAGGGAGTGAAGCAAAGCTGGGAAACCAACTTCAATTTTTCATTTATTTTAAACATTGACTTTTGCATTTTGCATTCTAAATAATACATGTTTCATTTAATTGATTTAAAATTTATTGTGATTTTTACATGAATAAAATAATAGTACTGTAATTTATTGCAAAATTTATACTTAAGGTGGAGTGTTAGTGAGCATGAGTTTAGGGCAGTATTTTTGCAGTTTTTATAGCACAAACATCTTTTGGCCAAAATAAATTAAATATTTCTTCTATAGAAACATAGAGTTTTGTTTTCTGCA
>CABEEJ010005698.1:0-47107 GCA_901482245.1 Timema douglasi | reverse complement strand
ACATATAAATTGTGTTGTTTGATATCAACAATACCAGTAAGCACATCCACTGTTGAGCGCACCTTCTCTTGTTTGAAACGTATTAAAACGACTGTGCGTAACACCCAGTGTGAGAATAGGCTCTCCACACTTTCCCTGTTGTCAGTTGAAAAAGGCTTGCTAGATGAACTGCAGAGTCAAAAATAATTCTACGACGCTGTTATCGACAAATTCATTCAGAAAGGTGACAGAAGGATTGCACTAATATACACATATAGGCAAGATTTGACAATTAATGATTTATTCAATTGTTTAATTATTTATGTGCTTATTTTTTCCATGCTTTGGTATTATTTATTTATTTATGTAATTGTTTGTTTATTCCATGTTTGTATAAATATTGTGAATCGGTTTGAGGGAGAAAAATTGCCCACCCTATGACCTTTAAAAGTGTATTTGCTAAGTTAACATATTGTACATTATATGGAGAGTATTCATCTTTAGCCCCATAATGAAAGGTGTCTTCAAACCTACTCCTCTTTGAGAAAAGTCACTGCACACCACTGTTGTGAAGAGAAAAGGAAGCAAGTCTCGTCCAACTTTAATAATATGAGGGAAAGAGCTACAGCTGTTCTTACAAATAGACTATTAAGATGGGCATGGAATCTGTGAGAGTTTGTAGGTCTACTTTTTTATATACACATGGAATATTAAAAAAAAAGTGTGGATAGTATTTCTAAAGCTCTTTGTGGCCACCTATGAATAAACGAGGCAAGCATTGAAGTATACCTAATAAAATGCCAGATAATTCAGTTCATAAGATAGACTTTTATATTAGAAGCGTCACACTACAACAGAGAGAAAATCCCTTGCTTTTTTTTCCCCTCCAGATCTGAATGTAAAGTGGATGTATGAACTTACTACTGAATGAGCCGGAAACTGTTAGTGATGCTGAAGTTAAGCCTAAAGTAACTTATGACTTTTATTTTAGGTACTTCAAACAAAATTTCAACTACCATTTTGGCTCCTCTCGTTTCAGATACCTGTAAGAAGTGTGACAGATTACACAAAAAGATGAGAGATGTGAACCTTGGTGTCATTGAAGGAAATGAACTGAAGACTCAGAAGATTTAACATGATATAAATAATACATCTCTTTTCACTGAACTAAAATAAAAAAATAAACTGTGCAAATAGAATGATAAATTTGAGGTTCTATAAATATCAACTCTAGACATACAACTTTTGCATTCGTTCAGGCAAAACCTATCGTGCTCACTTCTACATGTATGATGAAGCCACTGTACAAATATCTCCAAACAAAGTGATTTCTTTCTTATATTATCACTATATAAATAATGTCCTACCAAAAACAGTAAAGATATTATACTTTTTTTCAGACAAAACTGCAGCATTAAATAAAAACAGTACAATAGTGCAGTTTGTGTATCTTCTTGTAAAAACCACTTCTATTCAGAGCATTATTAAGCACTTTCCTGAGCCAGGACACAGGTTTCTACCTTGTGACTGCTGTTTCGATGTCATAAAGAAGTTTTTGAGAAAGAAAGATACTTTTTTTCTACTGCACAACATGCTCACCATATTCATTTGGCGTCCAAAAGCTGTGTACTCATTCTTGTCAATCAAAATATAATTCTCAATTTAAGTTAACATTATTTGGCCCATTTTAAAAAGGTGATTTTAAGTGGACAGAAAAAGATAAATATTTCTCAAAATCACATCACATTTTTGACTACAACAAGGACACATTTGAACAGCATTGGTGTCTGTGTATCAACTGGTATTCCTGTTTTTGACCTTTATACTAATCAGAGGGTGTTGAGAATAACCTCTCAGAGCCATTGTTGCTTGCTTGAAACTCTCCAGTACCTGCGAAAAAGGCTAAATAAATGAATGTGATGTATTTTAGCTACTAACTTTGTTCCTCCAAATGAAATAGGATTTTACCAAGCACTCAAAAGTGAGATCATTGGGAGGGATGAGGTTCTCGGGGTGTGAGGCACTGATTAGGATCTTGCTGATTAATGAAATACTAAAATATTATACTATTAATATATAACTAATATACTAATATATTATGTGTTAACATTTTAGTTGAAACAAGACTTAACTATGATGAGAGGTATTTCATTCTTTGTATTTAAATATTATTAAACATGTTAATTAAATACTACAATTTTTTATTGTTTACTAAATGCGAAACTTAACCCATTTTGTCATTTTTTTGTGCAAGAAGTGGACAGCTCTAACTTTATAATATTACTAATCATACAGGTAAGGCAGTATTAACTCGAAAACTACAGACATTTCTATAAAAATGTATTAACATTATATTGGGGGATCTTTTTTATCCTTAGTTAAAGGATGATTTTTAAAATCAGTTGGTGGTCTAGGGGTAAGGTTTCAGACTTCTATGCTGGCGGCCGGGGTTCAATCCTCGGTCCTGGCAAAGATTTATCTGATTACCAAACCCTTCCTTCACCTCTGACAAGAAATATTGTGAATGTGAGGAATGCCAGGCCTCCACCGTGGTTCGGATTCCACGTTAAACTGTAGGTCCTTCATTTCATCTCACAGTCACCCTACCATAGCACATTAGCGTAAGTGCGTATAACCCGAACGGGTAGTAAGACGCGGTGCTAATAATAATAAAATCAGTTTTTTCTCATTTCCCAAAAGCTTATAAAAATGGAGGTGCCCTCCTTATTCTGCAAGGTCCTCAAATTAAGTGTTATAAACAAATAAGTGTATGCCTTACACAAAAGCAGATAAAAATAAAAGGTTTAATTACTAATAAATTTAATGTAAGTTAACATTATCATAGAGAAAAATCAATATATGTATTATGAACTCTATTTTTATAAAAACCAAAGAATTAAAGAAGAAAGGGGGAAAAAAATCAAATCAATATACTAAAGTTAACTCCCTAACAAAGCTTTAAATAATTTCTAAGCTTTGGATTCGAGATTTGCAGGTAACATGATTTGAATTTGGGGAAATGTGGATTCAACCCGTCTCTGTATAATACAAACAAATTTTTACTATTAAGCCCCAAAAGTGTTCATGGTACTATGCATTTTAGTGAAATTTTTCATTTATGTGAGGTTTATTACTGCTTAAGTAATGCTTAAACATTGATCATACTGGAATTAATTATCTTTTTATCTGACAGACGGAGAGACTGAGCAAAAACTTAGAGAAGAATTTGCTAAAACATGCTTTGAAACATTGCTTCAGTTTTCATTGTTGCATGGGCTAGATACAGGAGAAGTAAGTGGTTTCGAAGAAGCGTTGGCTGGGCGGTTAGCTGTGACAGCTTTACTTCATCGATTTCAAGAAGTTCTTCATCAATTTGTTGAAGATGAGCGGCGAAGTGGCAAATGTCCTCTTCCAAGGTGAGATAAATAGAAGAGAGAAGAGTGTGTGTGTGTGTGTGTGTGTATGTGTCTTTGAGACAGAAAAAAAGTTATTGCGTGTACATTTGCTTGCATGCATGTGTGTTATTGGTTACACATACCCACCACCCAAACATTTAAGAAGATCAAGAAATAAATAATGGGATATTAGAAATTAGATGAACTTACAACCCAAATCTACTTAACTAAAACCTCTCATACCTTACTAATCCTTTTTCCTTATTATAATTAATTTGGTAATGCAAGTAAGAACTAAAACTAAACTACAATTAATTTTAAAACACTAAAAATTATTCATTGAACAGCTTTACTCTAGCAGATACATTCAGATTTAATTGTTTTAAACACAAAGTATAAAAATACCCAGTGCTATTGAATCAAGCTATTATATAAGAATATACAATTTATATAGAGGAATTACACTACTTTTTCATGGCTTTAAAATTATTGAAAGAGTTGTTAAAGAAAAACTGAGAGTCATTACTGAGCCTGTCTTAGAAGAGGAACAGCCTGAATTCAGGGCTAACAGGAGTACATCAGCCTTGATCTTTGCTTTAAGGATGCCAATTGAAAGGTATTATGAGAAAGGGAAGGATCTAATAATAATGTTTTTGGACCTAGAACACATGTATGACAGCGTCCCAAGAGCAGTACTTTGGAAGAGTTTATAAAAATTAGGAGTTACAGAAAATTTGAAAGTTCTAATGTTGTATTAAAAGGGACTGAGCTTTGTACAGATTGGAGAAGGCAGGTCAGAGGATTTTGAAACAAAAAGGGGGGCTCAACAAGGAAGTGCTTTCACCACTGCTGTTTGTAACTATCATGGATGCTGTACTAAAGGACCAGAAAATATAGGCAAATGAAGACTTAGATGCCCTGGTATAAGCTGATGACATGGCGATTTGGCGAAACACTAAAGGAGATGGACAGGAACGACTGGATAAGTGGGTGTCCAAGTTCAAAAAGTATAAGATAAATGTGAGTAAAACAAATACATTTGCCTTGAAAATTAGTAAAGTAAACTCCAAATTCTGCAAATGTCTAGAAGAAGAATAACTGGAAAGTATCCACGAGTTAAAGTACCTGTTTAGTGTGGTCTCCTGTAAGAGCACCATAAAGCAGGAAATATTCATCATAATGACAAACAAGTCAAAATTCTTTAATTTTACAAGACAGTTAATGTGGAACAAGAAGGTGCCAGAGAGAGCCAAGCTTGGTCTATATCTTGTTCCCATTATTATGTACAGCTTAAGGACTTGCACAGTAAATAAGAAATAGCTGAGTAATCTGCAAGCATTTGAAATGTATTTTGTAAGAAACACCCTGTGGAAGACACGGAGAGATGGAGTAAGAAATGAGGACGTGATAGAGGAGTTAGGAGTGAAGGAATCACCGGAGGAAATGTTAAGGTCGTTAAGACTCAGATTGTTCGGCCATATAAAAAGAATGGAAAACACAAGCACACCCCATATGTACATGAAAAGAGAGGTGGTGGGGCAGGTGACCAGTTGAGTGGCCCCCAGATAAAGAAGATGAAGATAAGAAACGAGAAAGCTTTAAAATAATGATAGTAGGAGAAATGTTCCTGGACAGACAACGTTGGTAATAACTTGTTCACGAACACCTTACACAGCAAGCTGGAGGGGTTCTATGATGATGATGATGATTATGATTATGTAATTTGTTAAAGGGATATGTTCATTTGTCTTATTTTATATTGAATGAATATTGTTAGAGTGTTTGAATCATAAGTATTCATAATTCATATCATAGACCCTCCTTTAAACTGAATTGCTGCACATTTAATAAAATTACTAATAAACTTTTAGTTTTATCATGTATACCATTTAATTGTAGGGTTATGTTTTTTTGTTAATATTGGGCTATTAAAATAAATACTGCCATGAGTATTAACCAATAGTAAAATATTTTCTAATCACTTATAATAGTAGCTGTATATTAATATCACATAAGCACCTACCACTCAATTATCTGATCACAACTGCACCAAAAAGTGGAAGAGTATAGGTGTAATAAATTAATCACCGAATTTAAACCTGTCACTCAAACAAACACCCCTATGTGAAGTCATCCCAGTTAATGTAAGTACTGGTTCTTTTTATTTTCCCAACGTTTTGTATTTGTTTATATGTATTTGTATTTTTTTTATCTAAATACACAGATAATTTTATTTATACATGCACACACACACAAAGGGGTGTAAACAATTATTTGAAATTTAAGCTTGTGTGAATCCAAGCTTTTTAATTTTGAATAAAACCAAAATTAAATATTTTATAGTGAGAATATTTCAGGTTGAATTCTAATCAAATGTTTTATGATTTAATATTTTAAAACAAGCTTGTTAACAAAAATTAAGTCAGTAATAACTGCATTTAACAAAATAATGGATTATTAAAGCTGGGAAATTCTCAATTTTCTATTGTTAAGTCAAATAATGTCAATATGGCCTCACGAGTTAACTGAAATGATAGTTTTTTTTATAAATAGTTAAATCATTTAAATTTTAAATTTGAATATAGAATTTAATTTCCTATTATACTATCTTCAAATTATGTTGAATTTAAATTTTAAAATGTTATCCTTACAAATCAAATATCCAGAAGTTAGAATCAAATACAAAACTCATCTTGAATTTGTTTCAGCTTATTGAAATTCCTAATGTATTATATAAATAGAAACAAGACAAAAATATTAATATAATAAGTTTAAAATATCTATTTTGTCTTCAAATTCTGCTACATACATCATAATGCTGTTTTTATGGCATACTGGTCATCCTCGCCTAGTTCTTGCATTCAATTAAATGTATTCCAACAAAATTAATTAGTGAAATTTTATTTTACATGCTACAAAATATTTAAAATATACATTAAACTGTTCTGAAAGTAAGAAAAAGCAGGCAATTAAATGGAACTAAAAAAATTATTTGTACTAGGGCAGATAATAATAAATTGCTCTGTCTAGACTTATATAGTTATTTTTTCAGTTATTTTGTAACATTACAATTTTTATTATTGGTTTTACAATTATTATAACTTGACTTTTCTGTGACTTGATAAAACAACATTTTACTTTAAATATAATTAGTTTTTGGACTTTAAAAGAAAAGTTTGCCTTATTTGATGAATAAACTTTTGTAGGCTAATGAGATTGGGAAAAGCCTGGATTAATTATCCCTTTTATAAAATAGCTTAAGTTTAGACAGCCTGTTTGTAGTCAAATATTTATATTGAAATAAAGCCGTATTACAAAAATATGGCCTAATTTAGACAAAAACTTTATTTTTTTCCACAAAAGGGAACTTTTGTAAAAAGTCCAGGCTTCTTACAAAAAGGTTGATTTTACAATAATCCTATGACATATATATAAAAATTACAAATCATGTACTCTCTGTTGATTAAAAATGGTATGTTTTTGTGGGTTGTGAAGAGTTGAGCACATATAAGTATTTGTTTTAATTTGTTTCGATTGATCAAGCTAAACCGTCAAATTATTTAGCCAAAATTGAGAAAATTCATCAAGTTTTGCATGCATTACAATTTTTTTATGTGTAAAATAAAAATGTTACATATTCCACACACGTTAAATTATCAATCCCCAAATATTTCATTTAAAAACTACCAAATAGATTTTTTTTTTCACCAAAAATCAATCTAATTTTTTCAAGTATTCTATACTGTATAAACTTAAAGGTTCAAACAGGGCTTGCCACATCTGGCCCACCGAGCTTTGCAGATTGGCCTGCGGATTTAAAGTCCAACTAGCGTATCACTGGAGATGTGTCATTAGCTCAGATCCTTTGTAGAGGCGCCTGACCTTGAATGGTCAGAGAGATCTTCAGTCTTTTATCGGTGGTGGGGGAAGTTGCAAGCCCTGTGTTACTCGGTCCTTGGCGCCACCAACATTGTGTGTTTACAAGGGAGTGTGAGTTTACGCTCCAGCGGCATTCATCCCCCACTCTAGGCTAGTTATCTCTTCCAATTACCACCACATAACAGCTGAGCTCTATAACATATTATTTTAACCTTGAACAATGCATGTGGCCGGGTGACAGGATGACTGAGTGACTCACATCTCTTTTCCTCCACCCATTAGCAGCCGATGTCTCGCCAGTTAATATTTACCTTGTGTATTGTTCACGCATTATTTATAGTAATATCTGTGCTTTGCTTGTAGTTAGTCTTATTGTGTATGTTTTCTAGAATGGCACTTTCTACTTTGAGTAGTAAGAAAAGGAAGCTTGATGATGAAAATTAATTTCACTGAAATACATCAATATTATATATAATATCAAATTATGTTGCACTTACCCCCTCCCCCTTTTAAACTTCAAAGGTATAATTTAAAAACATTCCAAATACCTTCCAGATTGAATTAAATGTCTGGCCAGCCAAATATTATGATTTTTTTGGGTGGCCCGCTTGGATAACTAATTTAATAGCCCTGGTCTATAATATGTCACCATATGAATGTAATTGGTTTTTTTAATATTTTGCAGGAGCAGATTATCTGAAATATCTTTTGTTTTAAAAGCAATTGCAACACTCGTTATTTCTTTGAAGAAAGCTCCAGAAGGAAAAGGTATATTGTTTAAATGTGTATATATATTATTTTTATTTTATCAGTTTTGGTTCTGCACTAATAACCATATACTTTTTTTGTTGGTTTAAGAGTAAACATTTTTATATTGTCAAAGATATAATCAATCTTAAAAATTCTTATATTTCTTTAATACACCACCCCACTTTTGTAAGTATTTAATTCTCAACTATAGTAGAAAATATCCTGCTTTTTATTTATATTGTAGTTTATATTGTTATACTCTTGTGTCAATGGTTCCAAGTCATCCTACATTCTTAAGATTTCTTACATTATGACAAGTTTTCTTTAATTTGTTACTTAAGTTTACAGTTATAACAAGTGGGAAAATGATAGGTTATTTTAAATCTATTAAAATTGCTGTATTAATATGGATTCTCTCCATAGTTGATGTGCCTTCTGTTCCCTACTATATTTCAACTTTTCACTACAAGAATGTGCATGTTCATTTGTAGGTGTGCATGTATATGTGGGAAGAGGTGTGCATATAAATATAACCCTTTTTTCTTTTTCTTTGTTTTGTCTATTCATTTTAGGAAGCTATGAAGCTTTTTACATTTTGCAGGGTTGAATTATATATAATTTGAGTAATGTGTTGAAACCAGAACTATTCAACAATGATCATTAGGATTATATTCCATTAGCACCTCAAGGAAGTTAAAACATACTGTTGATCTTGATTAGTGAAAATAATTTTATTACTAAAAGTTTGAGTAATTTACTAAGTTCATTCACAGTTTTTATAAATATAAATTTTTTAAACTATGCATTCATGTGATGTGATGGCTCTCCAACCATGGTAGTATCTCAGCTTTAATTTTTATGGATGACTTACACTGTCAGAAACACATAGTTGGGCCGGCTATTAGACGAATCAATCAGTTACATGCAACTACGATTCTCACACCAGAAAAACTAATCTCTAGCCCTTCCTCCACAACTCCATTTGTACATGATGAATTTTAATGTGTACCTTATTTTTCTCACCCTACTGCTACACTCGATAATATCTTGTTATTTTCTATACATCCAACCTCTGCTTCTTGGATAGTTACCTTTAATATTCCAGTCATCTGTGCTTTGGTGTCCACCTTTCAAACAAAGCCTCATCATTAGTTTTATTTCTGTCCCAAGATCGAACTCCTTTCTCAAACTGTATCGGCTTATAAATAGATTTATGATTCCTTGTCACATCTTACAGAAGTGGTGTAAGAGCAAGAGCACCCCAACATATTTGTATGACAAAGTGAACATCTAATTTTCATCCTTGGGGGACTCCCTTCCTTATGCCTACTAACACAATACAGTCAATTAAACCAACTAAACCTTTCAAAAATCTATAGATTTATTTATAAAGCATGCCCACTTTTAGAACTTTCTGTTTTAGAACACAGTTCATGCTTGATGGTTGATAACAGCTGTCTCTTTAAAAAAAATCATTGATAATCCTCGAGTCTTTTACTTATTTTATGTATGTTATATTAGTAAATTTCTGAATGCGTAAAGCCTTATAATACAATTTCTGAATGTGTAAAGCCTTATAATACAATTTCTTAAAATAAAAACGCCTTATAATACAGTTTCCCAAAAAAAATAGAAAATAAAAGAAAAAATAGAAAAATGGTAAGGAATCATAAGACACAGAAATAGGAACATAAGAGAGGCAAAAATCAAAATTTAGATAATTATAAAGGAGCACTTAGATCAAATATTTTACCAGTTTTGGCCTAAATTTGTGTGTATCATGTTATATAAAGTGCAGAAAAGAGTGTTAGTAACAAATAGAAGGACAACCTCAATATGATTTTCATGATGCAAAGTACATCTAAACCTTAAACTACTGTTACTGGGCAAAGAGAGAATGAAGTGAATATAATAAGTTTTTTTTAAAATAATGATGGCCGGACAAATATGCAAATAAATAATTATTAAAATATCAGTAATTTAAAAGTTACAATCAAATATACTTCCTTTTGTTAAAACTAGAGATTGAGCAAATCCTATCAAATTGTTAAATATTTTAATGATTTACAAATACACCTACATTACACAATATAGGCCTAAACTGTAAATTAAGATTCATTTCAATAATGCTTTCAGTTTCAATCGACCCCAACCACCCCTCGCCACAAAATACTGGTTAAAATCAAGCCAAATTAAACAATCAAGACTCATATTATTGTTTGGAAATCAAACCAATAAAAATTTAAGTGTCTTTTAGTTATTTTTAAAAGTGTTGATAGAATGAGTTAAGTTTCTAAAATATCATGTGAAATAAACAAACAGATTACGCCTAGTTATCTTATATATTTGAGTTTTGCGATATATCGATTTTTGAGAATACATTCTATTTAAAACACAAACATATTTTCGACTCTTGTAATATGTTCATTCCCATTTTATTAGGCAGTACTACGTTTGAATATTTTGACAATTACTTCAGTAACATATTTTTTTTTAAATAATAAACTCTTAGTTAAAATCAATTTAAAAAACAGATTATGAATTAGCAAGTTGTTATTTGATTCTTAAAACTCGATAGCGCTTAATAACTGATCAGATTACCCAAATCGATTTTAATCAAACAATCGATATACAATATGTAGGCTAGTAGGCATAAATAAACAGTTTAACGGTGTCTTAACTGTTGACAGTATTTATTTTTCATGAAACTCAACAAATATCTATCTTAAGGATCATATGAAATAAATTGGGGTCTTTCGCATAGTTGTAGATAATTGAAACCAGTTGGGTAGTAAGAATTAGAAGTCATATTTATTTAATCATCACTCTGGCAAGTAAACATATACGTAATGGCGGATGACTTTGTATTGTGTATAATGTGCTCCTCTTTCTGTTAAAAAAAAAAGCCCTAATTTGTGTCATTTATTTTGAGTTTATTTATAATTCTAGTTTTGATTTTCAGTTTTGGAAGAGTTTTACTGTGTTCATTAAAATATCTACAGGATTGTTTGTGAGGTGAATGTTTCAGAAATGAGCATTCGCTGTAACGGTCGAGTCCAAGTTTCCCATAAAGGTGGGGGGCGGGGGTAGTATTGGGCATCTTAGATTTTCTACACCTAACAATTATTATTTATAAAAAATAATGGTCTTCTTCATGCTTATAAGATTTTATATACCTAACAATTATTATTTATAAAAAATAATGGTCTTCTTCATGCTTATATCTTTTGTCCGACAAAATAATGGTTACGGATTAAAATGTGCTTTTCAAGTAGGCCTAACTAAGTAACTTTTGAATTCATAATGTTATGCTTTGTTTATGAGGTTATAAATTTGACCATCGAATCCATTAAAACACCGAATCCTCGAATCTCAAATACTTGTCAGGGGTCAATGTATTAGAGGATTCGAAGAGTCAACTGGCCCATCTCTATTAAAAACCTATTGCAACTCTATATACATAATTTTTATACACATAAGTTCTGCAATAGCTAAGATGGCCATTATATTATTAATTAATAAAACAATAAATAATTAAACATTGGCCTACTTCTAAGAAAGTTATCATTTTGTTTCATTTTTTAATTTATTCTGGAGATTTGTAAAGTACTAACTATCTAATAAATTTCTGGCCTTAATGAACTCAAAAGTTGACATCCTCCAGTAAGTAGGTTTGTCATTACACCTTATCCTGAGACACCTCTCATCCAATCCCTACCATGACACCCAACCTCCTTCAAATACATTTTCACATCATCTTCCCATCGACATAATGGCCTAACGAGGGGTTTTCTTTCTTTAAGTTTCAATACTATTTTTTTTTATATACCTGCTATCATCTAAGCGTGATACACAATCACCTCACTTAAGCTTGCATGTCTTAATTATCCATAATAGTTTTAGGGATGCATACAAATCCTAAAGGTCTTCATTATGTAAAAGTATATCAAGACTCTTGTCTCTTCATTCTTACTAAGCCCAAACATCTTTCTCAGTACTTTGCTCTCAAAAAGACTCAATGTATCTTCTTGGCATAGCTGAGATACCATGCTTCTCATCCGTCCAGAACATAACAGGTAGAATTATAGTTTTATATAGTCTCAATTTAATATTTCAAGACAGAAGACAAGATGACAATTCCTTAAAAACTGAACAATACCAAACATTGCCTGCATGAATTCGGTTTTTGACCTTCCCTTAAATTTCTTTGCTCTCTGCTAGCACAGTTCCCAATCTCATCTTTACGTATCCATATTTATTTTTAGACTTATTTCTTTGATGTTGTTTAAACAAAAGTTATACATTCCTTTTGATTTTCTTCGCATTGTCACCCAGAAAATCTACTCTATCTGCATAAGTAAACAATTGATTCACACCATTTAATATCAGAACCCCAGTGTTCTCTTTCTAGGACCTAAGTGTGTGCGTGTGTATTTTCAAGTGAAAAGTTAAATAGTAGAGGGGAGAAATAGGGGTCTGGGAGCTTGGGTTTTATTTTTATTCGAGTCAAACTCAAGCTTAATATTTCAAAATGCTCCCGAGTTCGAATATATTCATAATTTTAAAATATAATGATTTAAAACTAAAGTAGTATAAAGTAGTATATTTAAAATGTTATCAGTCAAAAAATGCATAAAATATAAATATCACATCTTTAAAATTTGAGATTTTAAAAATGTATGAAAACAACGCAATGTCCTTGAAATAAGAATGAGACTCATTTTCATAAATAGTAAATGCTTTTGAAAAAAAGTTTAAAAACAGAAATATTGGTTTCTAAATTAGGAAAGATTTAAAAAAAGTATAATTCAAGGACAATATATGAACAATCCTCAAATAAAAATATAATAGAAAAAATTATCTAAATGGTTTTAACACTTATATCTTTATATACATTAAAATTACACGAACAATTATTTTTAAAATCTTTATTAAATTGACATTTTAATGAGCTAATATTTCCCAAAAATAGGCTTGCGTAACTTTATTTACCCAATAAGAAAACATAAGAATCACACAGCGTTAGAGATTTGAAAAGATTTATGTTTTGTTTATTATTCCTTATTGTAATAATCTTGCATGATCACATCATCGGTCCAAATTCCATTCCTCTATGCTCATTTGCACATGCGTGTTGTATCCGTGCTAGAATTTATCCTATTGTGAAGTTTATCTCTATTTAATTTTTAATGCTTATAAAAGTTGATGTTAAACTTTAAAATGAAAATTAATATGGTCAAAATATATTGCTAGTAAACAATATGAAATACTATTCTTTTTATTTAAATGTGGTAAGTTTGAATATTTATTTCAAGGTTAACTAGCACAGGTAAATATTAATTAAACTAATGCTCATTTTGTAGTTGCACATATCAATTACTACACGTTTTTAATATTGTAAGTTCAAAAACATTCAATATAATATATTCTTGACGTTAAATTTTAAAACTAACTAAAATTGTTATTTGATTATTTAGCTATTTTTAATTTCATTGCTTTTTCATGGTAATCTAACTCCAATCAAGGATAATTCAAAATAGATGACAATATTTAAATATTTTACTGGTCAGAAGTAGTTTTAAAGCTCTCTTGCATTGTTAATCTAATAATTGGTATTCATTTTAAAACTTTGTTAAGTTACCAAATGATTCATAAGTGGAAATGACGATATTATCTAAATTAAATAGCCTATGTTTACCATTGTGTTTTAAAAGTTGATTATTATGTACATCAAGTGGAAGTTCAAAAATGACAAGCCTATAAAACTTTCAATCTCTATCTCGAGCTTAAATAACAAGCATGGCTGGAAGCTTGAAATCTGAGTACTTACAGAACCCTAACGAGAAGACATATCCTTGTTTGAGACCATTCTGATTTTAAAATGTATCATTTATTTTATTTTCCACAAGCATGTTACTTTGAGTCTCCTTCAAACACATTTGAATAAGCATAACCAATGTTTTGAATATTCCAAAATCACCTAAAATACTAAAACAATTTTTGCATTATGATGGGGTTTTTTCTTTATTTTTTTCCAATGCCACCACGGTTTGTCGGCTTGTAATTTCTGGCCTTCTACTGGCGTTGGATCATATAAAGCCACTTTCTGAAGTTGGTGCACCATGTAGGTGTAATTACATTATCCCTATGAGATAATATGATGATAATTATTATGTTTATGTGGCACCAGTTTAAGTCTTAAACCTTACTTAGCCTAGTTAACCAGACCGTGGTGACCATAGGAGCAATTCCTCTTTCAGGGAAAAATATCCTTGGTACTGTCGTTAATCGAACCCGAAAACTCTAGATTATTATCCAGGATTGCTGACCACTAGACCAAGAATACGGTCTTAATAGAATTATATGCGTTTTTAAATTGATAAACAGTTGATGAACATTGTCATCGTATTCACTTTTTTTTTCTCCTGGATGTCTTATACTAAAATTCTGATAAACTTTAGACCCAGTCCTTCTAAATTCACGCTTGTGGCTGTCAATTACTTCAGCTAAATATGGATTCAATCATTACAGAAATATATTTTAGAGATAGATTGCCACGGGTCAAGTGAGCGGTTAATAAACAAGATGACACAAGAAAACATAGATTAATTATTGCAACAAAAATACAAATGACCGTCTTGGGTGTGTGCTCCAAACTTATCACGGGCATGGCTTGACTGTATTGTCTGCCAAAATATGGGGTGTGCATGCACACGCTTATAGATGGCTTCACTAAGCAACTGCAACTCGTAACAAGAGATAAGAAAATAACATTCCCACACTTTCCCTCTAGTTGGTTGTCAAAAGAAAGTCACTATTGCGAATCACCCAGTCTGGCTGATCCCATACATTGCATGTGTTTAACCTTGGTCGTCCATAAAGATGTGAAGTACACAAAGTTATTTGCGTTTGAGTACGTCCCTCACGAAATGGTGACGGAAATTGATGTGCTTGCTTCTTGCATGGATCATCAGTGTCCCTGCCAATTTCGATAAGCTTCTGTTGTTGCAGAAAATAACCATCTCGCCCTATTTGCCAAAACCCATCTCGATGAGGAATCGCTGCAAATAGATGGCTTCCTTAACGTTTTCTGGAAGAGCCCTGTGTTTTGCCTTTCGTCAACAGGGCGCAATTCACTGTGTAACATGAATATGTACCCTGTGTAAGACCACCTGTCTTTGGGACAAGTTCCCCAGTCTCCATCTACAAATCCTTTGAGTGGACCTGGATCTGAGCCATAGGTCAACCCCACGTTTATTGAACCCTTCAGATTGTGTAATACACGCTTGGTAGCCTTCCATTGATCGGTGCCATAGCACTTGTTAAACTGCCCCAGATTGCTTACTGCAAATGATATGTCAAGTCTTGTAGTCAATGCCAAGTTCGCAAGAGCCCCTACCAGCTCGCAGTACAGAAGCCTTAGATAGTCTTCCAACTGCTCTTTGTTTCTCCTCCGCTTCAAGCTTGTATCTACAAGGGTGTCTACAGGTTTGCATTCGAACATGCAGAATCGCTAAGGCAGATCACGTACTTAGCCATGCTGCTACATCATCACCTGCCCTTCTGTCTGGTTGAACTCTATCCCCAGGCAAGATTTTGCATAGCCTAGATCCTTGACTTTGAAGTGGTTGGCCATTCTCCGACCTAGTTCAGCAATCCTCTTCCTGTCACAGGAAGAGATTAGGATGTCATCAACGAACGTCGCAATTAGTGTAACATTTTCCCCTGAACGAATATGGAAAAAACAAGGGTCTGAGACTGAAGGAGTAGCACCAAGATTTCTCAAGGTTTCATCCAGTTTGATGTGTCAGCTCCTTCCAGCTTATCACAAACCGTAAAGCGATTTCTTCACGAGACGAATCTTGTTTCCCCCTAGTGAATTACTCAAGCATGGTCTTTGCCTTCATTCTGAGCTGACTTTGGCCCTCGGAATCAACAACAACCCGAAGATTTTCTTGTTAACTCTTTGGCGCATTCATATAAACCTCTTCTTTCAGCTGTCCTTTCAGGTATGCAGTTTCCACATCATGATACGAATGGAACCTATTTGAGCCATTGGAGCGAATGTCTATGTGTAATGAACACCGGGTTGTGGACTGAAACCTTGGGCAAACAAGACTGCTTTTTTTCTCTCATGCTTGCCATCTGATAGGAACTTATTCCTTAGAACGATTCGGCTGCCGACAACTTTGTGACCTCTAGGACGATCAACGAGTATCCAAGTCCTGTTCCTCACGATGGATTTCATCCCAATGGCAATAGCTTGACTCCATTCGTCTGCATTGCGACCGCACACCGCCTCTTTCTTAAGTATCTTTAATAGAAACGCCTTCTCCGCTTCCTTGGCGTTCTCAGCCAAACTTGAAATGAGTTGGTACTGCTTTTTAGTTCTTCCCTTCGAACATGACCTGACCTTTCTTGGCTGTTCGCAACCCCTTGTAGTATGATTGATTTCCTGATGCACGTCTGAAGGAAGACACGTCCGACACTTCATCGGTCCATTTCTCGTACGGTGTCCAACCGTCCAAGCTTTTTGTTGGTGAGCAATTTTGTAGGTAATTTGCAGTATTAACTGCCTCAGCCCAAAAGGAATTGGGCAAATTCGCTTCCATCAGAAGGCATCTAGTGACGTCAAGAAAAGAGCGATTCTTTCTTTCCGCCGTGCCATTTTGCACCGGGTAGTATGGGACTATCACCCTCCTAGTGATCTCTCACCTTTTCAAGTACTCATCAAACTCTTTATTAGTATATTCTCCGCCATGTCAGACTGCAAGCACTAACAATTTTACCCTTTTGGTTCTCGGCAAGGGTTATGTACTCAAAAGTGGCCTTGAGTACTACAGCCTTTGACCTTAAGAATCTAATCTCGCACCATCTGATGCTATCGTCGATATATTTGACAAAATACTTTACTCCTCCCATGGGTGCTGTCCTCATGGATCCGCATACATCTGAGTGTATCACATCCAAGAAACATGTGTAACGGTTCGATTTGCTAGGAAACGGGGCGCTGGTAATTTTTTTTCCCCCGTCTGCAAATGTCACAATTCAACTTGTTGAATCTGCCATCACAATACCGTCACGACATCTTTACGAACACTGTCAGCAATGTCCTTCGCATTAGTGTGACCCAGGCGTCTGTGTAACCATTCGAACACAACTTTACTTTATTTCGAAACTGAAGTAACACTGCACGCATTCTGTTAGAACTCACTCATGTAGTACAAATCGTTGACTCTGACAGCACTTATTACTGTATTCTTATTCGAGTCTTATATGATGGCACCATCTTTTTGAAACCAAACACTGAATTTGCGATCCGTTATCTTAATTACTGACTGACAACAGGTTTGTTCTCAAGCCTGGTACATAAATTGCTTTGTCTAGCGTCACATTCCTTTTGCCACCGAATACATTCGCTACAAACTGTGCTTTGCCTATGTCCGCCGTGTTGGCTGTCACACTGTTCGCGAGGTTTAGCGCACCGTACCCAAAGTCATAAATTTCGCGAAAAAGTTATATCTAATTGCACAAGTGCGTTGTCGCGCCGCTTTCCAGTAACCACTCCCAGTTTGGATTGTTCGACTTGGCATGCTGAAACATTTAAATAAATGTTATCAGCACATTTCGCAGTTTCCTTTTTATCCTTGCTTCGACACTTGTTCGCCTTATGCCCAGACTTTCGGCACGTATAACATCGTATCATGTACCCGCTTCTCTGTTTTGTCGCCATCACTTTTGTTCACTTCGGGTTTGTCTCTCCGATCGGGCCCGCCGCCGTTTTTCTTTGCAAACATAGCACCCGATGAGGCGTTTCGCGCATCACTCTTATAAGCATCACTTTAGTTTATTATTTTTATATGGAGTGCGTCCGGCGTCGCCAATTCATCATGCGATTCAATGGTGGACCGAACATTTTCAAAACTTGCTGGTAAGCTATGGAGTAATAAAATCGTCAACAAGTCTTGGTTGATCGCGACTTCCATGTCGCTGAACTTTTATACCGAATTGATAAATGTTTTGAATTGCACACGCACATCACTAGCGTCCGCCATTTTCTGTAGCGTTAACCTCTTCAAATGATTGCCTTTCTTGCGGTGCCTTTGGATTTTTATGTATCTTCCAATTTCCGCCACATTTCACTCGATGTTTCACAATTTCTTACTTTCTTGAGTTTGTTCGAGGATGTCGAAAAAACTATGTCTGACTGCACCTTCATATCATTGCGCAACCATTCTTGCACGTTGGCTTCATTGGCGCGATCGTTCGTCAACTTAGGTTTTAATGCGCCACCATTCACGAACTCTTATAAATCGGCTTTAATATACATGGCCTGCATTTGCAATTTCCACATATCATAATCTCTTTGCCTAGAAGTTCAATCCTTTATACATTCGCGGTGTTCGTGGCGTTGATCTCAGAACTCTCTCGCACGTCTATTTTTATTTTATGTTATATTACTTTTTGGCATGACACGTTATATTACTTTTTGGCATGACACTCGTGAATTGGGCTCATAACCTGTTGGGGTAAGATTGCTACGGTCAAGTGGACGGTATATAAACAAGATGACACAAGAAAACATACATTAATTAGTGTAACAAAAATATAAATGACGTCTTGGGTGTGACGTGCGTTCCAAACTTAAAATATGTATGGCTTCACTAAACCACCACAACGTATAACAAGCTATAAGAGACTACCAACATTCCAACTGTATATTTGACAAGACTTTGTAAATTATTAGCAAGCAGACTGTAAGAAATAGTTCCTCATCACTACCAACCCAGGAAAAAAGATTTACATATGTTTTAAATAACATGTTAGCAAAAGTTAAGGTCGGGTACACAAAATAACGTCCGAGACGAACACACAATCTACAAATATACTTAGTGGGCTAGTTAACACAAAAAGGTTAACGTGAACACAAAACGACGCGGTCGGTTTTGAATGAAAAAGACAACTGAAAAAGTGAGAATGCGTGATTGGCGTACTCTTGAAACTCGCGCTACTGCAGCTCCTTTCTTGATTGGTACACTGGTTGGATCGTGCATCTTAGTCATTAACTTTAACACTTCCCCTCTCCCTCGAAACAACTGAAAACTCATCGGGTGCCCTGATCAGTCCCAGGAGATCGACAAAGTGCCCGTGCGTTGATTTCGTCAAAGCCTTGGTTAATACATCGGCCGGAATCTCCTCCGATGCCACATGTCTCAGCACCATTTGACCCGACTCAACAGTCTCTCGTAAAAAGTGGTGACGAATGTCAATGTTTTTGCTTATTGCATGGAAGGTAGGATTAGTTGCCAGCCTCTGCACCCAAACGTTGTCATTGATCAGTTTAAGTGGTCCAAATTCCTACTTTCCAAGCTCGAGCAGGAAATGCTGAAGGCGCACGGCTTCCTTGGCTGCTTCACTCATGGCCATGTATTCGGCCTCCTTGGTAGATAACGCGACCGTCTGTTGCTTCCTCGAATCCCTGGCAATTGCACCTGCATTCGTGACGAAAACATATCCTTTAAAGGAAATCCTGTCCTCAAGTGATCCTCCCCATTCGGCACCTACGTAGTCTGTCAACGAGCTTTCCCCACGCTTGTATGAGATTACCTGGTCAGCAGTACCCTTGATGTACCGAAGTACTCTCTTTGCTGCGCCCCAATAAGTACTGTTGAAACAGTCATTAAAGTGACTTAACACACTTGTTGCATGAGCTATGTCCGGGCGTGTGGCCACTGACAAATACAGCAAGTAACCAATTAGTTCTCGGTATGGGGGTTTCTCACAATCTGAAGTTGACCATGCCTCACCCTTTGCCAACTTCGTCCCGACGTCTAGTGGGGTTGAAACAGCCTTGCAATCCGACATACCTAAGCGTTTAAGGATGTCTTTTATGTACGTCTTTTGACTTACAAATATACCATCTCGGTTTCTGGATAAATCCATCACCAAACAGCGCTTCAGGTCACCCACATCCTTCATCTCAAAACATATTTCCAATTCTGTCTTCGAAACGGGTTGTTTCTTCGGGGTCACGGCATATTATCAGAAGGTATTCGGCATAGATGATGATGATGATCTCTTCGTTCCAATGCCTTATATAAACACACGGGTCCCCATTGTTGGGTTTCAGGCCCATGGTACACAACTGTCTATCTAGACTCTGTTCCAGGCACGACCACCTGGTTTTAGCCCGTACAGAGCCTTCTTTACGTATCAGACCCTGTTACCTGCTGCTAACTTGTCTAGTGTGGCCCTCGCCCTGCTGACGGTCTGATCCTTGCGTCATTTCTTGCTCATTGTGTGCTCTAGGACTTCTTCAAACCGATCTGATACCGCCATATATATTTCCCTATCCAATTTCCCATTCAAATACGCTGTTTCCACATCATACTGACGTATGTGCATATTGTTATGAGCTTAAAATGCAACAACCAACCTTATTGAATCTAGGCGTGCGACTAGCGCGTACGTCTCATGAAAATCTCTGACGTAATGTTGAGCATATCGCTTTGCCACTATCCTGGCTTTGCGCTTCTACAGAACGCCGTTGGTCTCGTACTTATTTAGTAGCACGAAATGACTGTCGATCACCCTCGATGCTTTTGACCTGTCCACCATGGACATCATCCATTCAGTTGAATCCTTGCTTGTCATTTCTTGGGCGACTGTAACTTCACTCAGAAAAACGAAGTCGTCCTTGACGACATTATTTGCCATTGCATAGACTCTGGGTGGTCTTCCGGGACGTCCGGTCTGCAATACCCTTGGCCTTTCTGGACCTCTTTTTACAGCGTCCAATGGTTCATCTGGGGGAAAACCCTCAGCGTCTTCGTACTCGTTGTGACGTGCCTCAAGTAATGGCTCTTCTATTGGATGATGCGATTCTTGACCGTTAGAGAGGTTGATCATGACGTGTTGCTCTTCATTCTCCATGGCGTTAACATCTACTGACAAACTTGACAAATTTAGGGACTTGTCGCCCTGCGGTAAGAGCTCCTCCCAACTCTTCAATGACTGGATCGGAGTCCTGTCCATTAAAATCGCATCTCTGAATACCTCGCTCTTCCTCTGCTCTGGTAGCCACAACCTGTACGCCTTTGACTCTGAGCTATAACCCACGAAGATGCCTTTCTTAGATCGTACTTCCAGCCTTCCCCTGGCTTGGCGTTCTGTCCATGACGAAGACTTCGCTCCCAAAGATCCTAAAGCTGGACACGTCCGGTGGTTTCCCGAATCAAACCTCGTACGGCGTTCTTCCTTTTAGTTTTCTTGTTGGTGACCTATTGCGTATGAGGTTTGCGGTGTTGATGACCTCCGCCCAAAAAGTCGGTGGCAGTCCGGATTGAATTAAAAGGCAGCGTGCCATCTCTATCAGTGTCCTGTTTCTCCTCTCAGCAATTCACTTTTGCTGTGGGTTGTAAGGTACGGTCAAACGCCTCAAGATGCCGTGTTTTTGGAGCAGTTCATCAAACTTTCTGTTGACATATTCGCGTCCGTTATCCGACAGTAAGCACTTAACCGCCTTTCCCTGTTGGGTGGTCACAAGTGCCCTGAAACTATCAAACTCGTCCATCACTTGGTTATTTTGCTCGATGAATCTCACCTCACGCCATCCTGAATAATCGTGTATGAAAGTAGCAAAGTAGAGCTTTTTTCCGTGTGAAGCGACTCGCATTAGACCACAGATGTCAGAATGTATGAGCTCGCCCAGTACTGACACACTCTCCGAAACCTTTAGAAATGAAGCGTGACACATCTTCCCTTGGAGACAAACACTGAATTGAAAATTTTTGTTGATTTCCTCGACGTTGATTCCTCGAATCGATCCCTTCTTGATAGCCTCACGGAGTGATTTAACATTAAGATGTCTCATGCGAGCATGCCAATCCTCAATGGAATTCTTCCTTGGAGTAATAGCGGCGTCATCCCTGGTCTGTCAACTCTGAGAAATAATATAGTCCGTTTTCCCGTTTCGCGATAAGCAGCACGCTGTCATCCTGATCGATAATCTCGGCCTTCGTCTTACTAAAAATCTCTTTGTGTCCTTTGTCGGTAACTTTCCCGACCGAAATGAGTTTAGCACGTAGGTCCGGTACATACAATGTGTCTTTGAATTCGATCACCTTTTTATTACTGCTCGCGCTCGTCCCGATTGACACGGTACCGATTACTTCGATATCCGTGCAGGTTCCGTACGCGAGTTTTAGCTTTCTGTGATCGAAGTTCCGACTGATCTATGCAAACGACTCGATATTCCCACACATTGGAGACGTGTATCCACTTTCGAAACACCAGCTAACGCGATCCACATTATTTCCGATTCGAAATGCGCCGTTATTGGACATGTCTGCCGCGGCTAGGAACACGCTTTCGACGTTTTTCGTGGATTCTTCATTCGACTTCCTTGTCTTCTGACAGTTTTTCGCCCGGTTGCACTCAAAACACTTCATTTTTTAGTCTTTTTTCGCACCATAGTCTTTGTCGAATTTCTCCCATCTGCTTTTCTCGTGTATTATTTCCACCCAACTTTCCCGCGTACATCGCGTTTTGTGCTGAATTCCGGCTCGTTTCCTTGCGCGCGTTGAACTCCTCCGCTACTTTGATTCGAAGCATCTCCAGATGCATTAATGCGTCACGTAATGACATGGTGCAATGAAAGTTTTCGTAGCTTTCCGGTAGGCTGCGCAAAAACATTACTGCCAACAGCTCTTAATTAATGTCAACTTCAAGTTCTGCCAACCTATCCACCGTGTCGAAAAAACACCGAGTGTGTTCGTGCATGTCGCCGCCATCTTGTAATTTCAAGGACATCAAATTATTCACCAAAGCAGTCTGCTGTGCCGGTATATTCCCGCTAATTTTTCCCATATTGCCTGTGAGATCTCGCAGCCCTTAGTCTGATTAATTTCCCCCGGGTTCATGGCGGGCACTATGTCAGATTGTGCCTTCAGGTCGGCTTCAATCGTCGCTGGCTCGGCTGCAGCCGCTTCCAGCTTCACGATTGTCTCGCTCACATAGCCCCATGCATCATTCTTTATGAGAACTGCACACATCTGTAACTTCCATGTTTCGTAATTCTCTTTATTTAAAACTTCAAACTTTACGCCAGTTATGTCCATCTTCGCAGCGTACTAAAGAGTTTTCGAGACTCAATATGGCGCAATGTCCGTTAGAGTTACTTGCTTCGCGATTTTTGATTGGTCACATGAAAATTATCGCGATGAGTACTGTTCGTGTTAGCAAAGGCTAAGGTATGGTACACAAAATTAACGTCCGAGATTAACACAAAATCTACACATACACTTAGTGGGCTAATTAACACACAAAGGTTAACGTGAGCACAAAACGACGCGGTCGGCTTTGAATGAAAAAGACAACTGAAAAAATGAGAGTGCGTGATTGACTAACTCTTGATACTCGCGCTACTGCAGCGCCTTTCAATATTGGTACACTGGTTGGATCGTGAATATTAGTCAGTGACTCCAACATAACATTAAAGAAATAATATTATAATCTATTGACTAAACATGTGTTTTGTGATTAGTTAACAGGTCATCTTGGGAGCAGCTTATTAGTCTCTATCCTTACCTCGTAGAGTGCACAACAACAACTTCCTCCCAAGTGTCTCGTTCTTTGCGAGAGGCACTGCTCCAATACTGTGATCTACTCAAATCACCTACAAGCTATTTGAATGGAGTATGAGCTGCACAAACAGCATCATCCAACAAAACTGTTTTAATATTTATTTTAGCTCTTTACCATCTTGGGTAGTTTTTTCTGCATGTATGCCATTGTATTATTTTAAGAGGCTTCTTCATCCAAAATATATTTTGAAATTGTTTAACTAACTTTTTGTTACTTAGATTGTAAATAATTATAAATATGTACAAAATTAGAAATTTTATTTTGTCATTTTATCAAATATTTTTGTTATTGTTAAAATTACTCTTCATAATACTTAAGTAATTGAGACAAGTTAGTTTTTTTTTTTAGAAACTATATGAATTTATCTCTCATGTATAAACCATACAATCATGTTTTAAGATAACATTTTACAATTGTTTCCCTGCATTTTTGTTATTGTTAAATTTACTCTTCATATTACTTAAGTAATTGAGACAAGTTAGTTTTTATTGGTTTTTTTAGAAACTATATGAATTTATCTATCATGTATAAACCATGCAATCATGTTTTAAGATAACATTTTACAATTGTTTCCCTGCATTTTTTGTTATTGTTAAATTTACTCTTCATATTACTTAAGTAATTGAGACAAATTAGTTTTTATTGGGTTTTTTTTAGAAACTATATTACTTTATCTCTCATGTATAAACCATACAATCATGTTATAAGATAACATTTTACAATTGTTTCCCTGTATTTTTTTTTTATTCCGGAGGAATATATTACCTTAAATAAGTGATTTTATTAGGTTGAAAATGTCATAAATTATCCATCCTGATTTGTTTAGCTTATTTAAACAGACTTGTTTTTTCATTTTACTTGATGATAATAATTTGAATTGAATGTCTGCTGTGGAGAAGTTTTATTACAAAATATATTTTTTTAATAAAGTATTCTTCAGCAGTGTGAATATATATTATTACTCAGGAATTATAAAAAAAAAACATAATGAACATTATGGTCTCACAGTTAAGGTATCCCTTCAAAATTGTATGACTAATTTCTAAAATAATTGCTAGACAATTTGATTGATTTTGAGGTGTTTTTTTAAATTTATATGTATGCTTTCGAATGCTTGTGTATACTGCCTGGATTACAAGACCTTGACATAGCTGATCGGATTTGTATTCTCTAATAAATACACAAGTCATGGGCTTTATAAACCTTTTTCTGCCCTTTCTGTAGACTATTTCTAGTGGATTTTCTTAAAGGTCTTAGTCATTTACATTTAGGTTGGATAGCTTAAGTTCCTATATAACAGTACTGGCAATAGTGTGTAGTAATGAATAAGTTGATAGTGAAACAGATAAAGATGCTAAGTCCTGCTTCTACCCACTAGAGTAAATAAACTTATAGAGATTGGGGTACTCTTTTTCTCATATTAAAATTGACATTACACATCTTAATAAGTTTTTCTACAATATCTCATTGATACTCTTTATTGTGAAATATATTGTTAATCTAGCAAAACGTTTAACACACTTTTGAATATCTAGTATTTAATCATAACAAACACTATTTTCAAAATTATATACTTAAATTATATAAATTACAAATCAACAGAGCCATCTCCTACATAAAATCTTCCATAATTAAATAAAAATCCTTATTTTTATATGCTAGCTAAATATACTAAAATTTACATCCATTACTGTTTCCAGCCTGTTGCCTGGGTCATTTTTTTTATTCAATCCACTACTGATCTGCTAGACCTGCTGTAACTTCATATGCCTTATAGTCTAACTTAAGACTAGGACAGGCACATCATCTGGTCCCTGGCCGTCAATTTATCAATGTGAAAGGGTAAGCCCACATTTCACCAATATACATTTTTCGGCCACGCCGGGAATCAAGCCTGGGACCCATAGATCATTAAACAGACACGCTACCGACTGAGCTAAAGCATTGGATTGCTAATATACTAAAATACAATATTTAAAATATGACTGGGCCGATAGCATACATATAAATGTGTAAATAAAATGTTAAAAAAATCATATCAAGATGTCGCTTTAAAGTCACAAGCAAGAAATGCAAATAATTTAATATTGGTGGTTGGTGTCTTTATCTACACACAATTGTAATAGTGACACATTCTACATAGATATTGAACAAAATTGACCTACCTGTTAGTAAATTGTAATATTTTATTGTCATATTAGACTATTAGAAACATTGTGCTATCAAGATGTAATAAAGCACCACTATACAATTGAGTATATATGAAATGCAAAGCCTTAATTAAGACTATTAGAAACATTGTGCTATCAAGATGTAATAAAGCACCACTATACAATTGAGTATATATGAAATGCAACGATTTAATTAAGACATATTCAAATGAATTGAAAAACTATATTGGATATGGGAATCGAAGGCTAGACCTTTTGGCTCAACACGCCAATGTTATAGCCTTGAGCTATCAAGGTATTGTCCCGGGTTCGATTCCTGTGTTCAGGTGTCATTTTTCAATCTATTCGAATTGTGGTATCAGTTTTAAAATGTATAAATTTATTTACGACTGTTTTACACTGTGTTACTAAGCTACTTGTTAGCCCCTTACCCGCCAGATCAAACCTAACTACCACTCATATTTATTTTGCTGTGTCTGGTTACAAACAATATTAGTGAAGGCAAATAATTTATTAATATAAATGAACAATATCTCCCATCCAGAAATTGTAATGTGAATGCAGGCTTGCATATACTTCCAAAGTGGATTCCACTCCAAAATTTATACTGAAACCATTGCACTCTTCTATAATATAATCACAGTTTTTATTTTGATTTTGAAAACTATTAGTGATTAAAACCGATCCAGTGGTTATCTTATTGGTTACTTGAGCAGCAGCGGATTATAAAACCAGGCTTTAATCATTCTAGCAATGTTTATATAGTTTTATTATATTTGAATGATGGTATATGAAATGTGGATAGAAACATTTAAAAGGGAATGAACAAAATATGGCTTTTACAATAAAAATAAGAACACATTTCACACTTTACATTGATGCCACAAGAAAAGAGGCAATTGCCGCTTCTTGAAGAGAATCCATTTTTAGCATCCAATCCCCTGGCCTAGTTTTCATTTTATCGAAACTCATCAGGAGAAAATGTAACATGCAACACAACTTCCTAAAAGAGAAAAAAAAACAAGGGAGAAAAAAGGAACAAATATCTTAAAGGACAAACAGAGGAACTTGATGAATTGGGCTTTTCCTTTAATATATATATATATATATATATATATGATTACTTTGTATATTTATTTAAATGTAAAATAAGAATTAACTTGGTTTACTGTAAATATCAAAAATTAAGTGATATCTTGAATAAATATAAAGTTTTTTAATAGGTTACACAGGAAATAAATATTTCTAGATGTATATAAACTGTATTTGCATGAAATTTGTTATGTTTTCTTCATATTGCAAACTAAACATATGTGCTTGTAGAGTCAAACAATGTGCATTAAATGTGTATTGGTAGATTTTTAATAAATATAAGATGAATTACATTTTATTTTAATACAAATACCAGTAGCACACAAAACTTTTCATAATATGAATCTTAAAATCTGAATAGCCATTTAAACCAAAAATCTACTCAATAGATATCATAGGATACACAAAGAAAGGGGTACGCCAAAAAAACTACATTTAAAACCATTGATTCAAATTCTTGTTGGTAAATTCAGCCATATAGCTTCAGGCTCAAATAACACAGAATACCTTTTCTTGAAAAGAATAATTTCAAATACATTAGAGTTTACATTTACTCATTTATTAAATTAGTAGATTAGGCCCAACATATTCCAAATAAATTTTGTAAGGCCTTTTTCATATGAAATCACTTCTGTAAATATTTGAGTGTGGATAGATTAAACCTGAGAAATGTAGAAAGCGGAAAACAAAGTACCTTGGAAGTATGATTGAGCTGAAGGATACATTTAGAAATAATCTAGTAATAAAAGAGCAGAAGAGGAAGATGTTCTACATGTGTGTGGGAGACCTGATATGGGAAATAGAAGCTCCCTTATGCTTAAGGAAGTGTTTTATATGGTGTACTTTGTACCCATAGTAAGGCGAAACAAGCTTAGGAATGAATAGGTGCACCAAACTTTTGCAAACTTGGTTTTCAATAAACATTTTAAAAATCCACTTTGAAACCATTGAAACTTGATTCAAGTTAAATAAATCATTAGTACATATTTATGAAATCACAAAATAAAATGATAAACGTAGATAAAAATGATTGCCATGTTTTCTAGTCAAAATTTTGTTCGTTCGTTAGTTCGTTTGTTTGCTTGGACCCAAATAACAGTGGTAAATCATGTTGATTTTAAGGATAATTTATTTTTGTTGTAAAATAGCAGTATAAGTCAAATCTACACAACCTTTGCCATTGATGTTGACATAAAGAGACAATGGACTTACAAAGATTGATCGTAATTTGACAATAAAAGGTTAATCATGAACAATTATAATAAATAGATTATGAGATTAAACGTAATATATGTATATATATTTCCTTTCAGAATATTTTTTTTATATATTGAATTTAATTTTCTGGGTTTTCTAACTGGCTATTTTGTGATCGTTTTAAGACCTTGAATATCTAACTTCTTCTGTAATTTCTATGGTTTTTATGGCGTACCCATTATATTGATAAAAATGCCTAAGATAAAGAGCAGCTTTGATAGAGAGAGAGAGAATTCGCAAGTGAAATCTTTTACATTTTTTATTAAAAAAACTCAAAAATGTAAATTTTTCAACATTCATATGATTGTTGGAAGCATTGTAGTGGAGCCTGTAAGAAGTATACTCTTCAAGGGTTTGTTTTCCAGTAGGAATGAAAGGGGAAGGAAAGAGGAAGGTGGAAACATTTTACTAAACTGACCCAGCCACAAGCTGGAAACAGTGATAGTGATTTTAAAGCACAAAATTATTGTTTGATTGTATTTATTTACACAGTAATTTTGGTCCTCAGATATGTTTTCCTACACAAGCTTTTTTCTTTTATCTCTGATTTTCTCTTTACCTTAAGACAATGTTGTATTTATAATTTTCAAGATATTGGGTTATTTATATTTAACAAGATATTGAGCCCACGACATAATTTACGTCATTAAAATAGTTTAACAATGCATAAAATGCAGTTGGTATAAATGTTCAGCTGTCAAAGATCATGTGGACTAAGTCATATTGCATTTTTTGAGTTAATTTAATTTTAGTTTATGTATTCAGTTTTTCTTTAAAAAGATTCTTGCATGATATTTTCTACACATATTTTGGTTGATTTCCCATCTATTGTTTCATATAGAAACATACTAAAATTGGATATCAATTCTTATTATTAAAGAGTTGCAGGATGTTATTTCAACTAAATGATAATTTAGTTACAAAGTGTACATTTTAACTGTTTTACTTAGTTTTAAAACGTAAGAAAATAATTGTGCTAGTAATATCGGCTTATTAACAGTGTCTCTTGACTCAAGGAGACTTTTTATCATTTGTTTATTTTTATATATGTTCACTTGAAATCCTGAACTAGAATTAAAAACTTAATCTATCACCTGAAGTATAAAGCTATTAAGACAAGTGCCTTACCACTCTATTAATATAGAAAACATAAACAATAATTATTTTAGAACTTGGTGAGTTATCCCTGTAACTGTAATTCACATATAACTATATTTTTATTCACTAGTTCATATCTTACTGTTACATCACTAACAGATAATAGAGTTTGAGTTACTGATTTATTATCAAAGTAGATCTTTTAAATCTTTTTATAAGTTTATTTGCTTAAGAATATTTTACAAAGGATTTGATTGAATTTGATTATGATTATTGGCTTTGCCTTAAACTAATGTAAAATGTAATATTATTGTAACAAAAGTTGATATCTCCAGTTTATGTTATAGAAAATTGGGTGTTTTCTCCAAACGAGTGCTAATTTTAGAGATAGTAGTTATAACCATTGAGATCTAGACTTAATTAAGTTATTTGTTTGCTACTAAAATATATATTTTAAGTTAATGTCAACAACTAGTGAAAAAAAAAGTAAATTGTATTCATAGTAAACACTCTATTGTCTGTTTTATTTAGGGCCGAGTACTCGGATTTAGAGCTTCGAGCCAAGCTCGTCCTTTAAGCTCGAGAACGAGATTGAAAGTTTTGCGCGCGTCATTTTCGAGCTTTCACTTGATGTACATAATCATTCATTTTTAAAATGCATTAGTAAGCATAGGCTATTTAATTGATTTTATATTGGCATTTCCACCTATAAATCGTTTGGTTACTTAACACATTGTTAAAAATTAATTTCAATTTTCACATTAGTAACATAAAAAAAGCTTTAAAACCTCTTTCGGCTGGTAAATTTATTCAATATTGTCGTCCATTTTGAATTATACCTGATTGAAGTTTACTTGTATTGCCATGACAAAGCAATGAAAATAAAAATAGCTAAGTAGATTATTAGATAATTGAATGATTCTTTTTACTATTTTTACCTGGTCCCTTTATAATATTAAATTACAACTGTAATATCAAGACTATATTATTGTATTACATGTTTTTAAAATTTAAACTTTTAATTAACACGTTTAGCTACAAAACTAGCAATAGTTTAGTTACTATTTAGTTATAATTATGTTGGTTAACATGTCTAAAGTCAATGCTGGTCTTATTTATTCCAATACATACTTTACCAAACTTACCACATTTATATTAAAAAACCATTTATTATTTCATATTGTTTGCTAGAATTATTTTTAATTTTAAAGTATGAGCATCAAGTTTTTATAAGCATTAAAAATCGAATTGAAGTAAATTTATCAATAATATAATATCTAACGAGAGCTCATGCAACTCCCATGCACAACTGCGCACAGAGGAATGGAAATGGAACAGAAGACGTGATCATGCATAATTACACTAAGGAATAATAAACGAAATATGAAACACTTAAATTTCTAACAGTTTATGATTCTTATGTTTTCTTATAGGGTAAATTAAATTACTGAAGCATATTGTAACGTGGGGTGCACGTGACCTGGGAGGGTCACAGGCCGTTCACACGTGGACGTGTGAACCACGAGTTCTTTTAGAGATATTGGGGTATGCTGCCGACCAAACACGAATGAAAATGCCCACGGAATATTCAGAGTTTTAATTATTAAAATTACCACTTACACACACACACACTGATTATCTGTATATCTAAATTAATTACAACTAAACAAGTCACAAAATAAAATAAAAAGAGTCTTAATGTAAATTAATAAACTAATAGAACACATAAAAATATAAGTAAATTAAATAAACAAATTAACAACTATAAAACACCTAATAACTATTCAAATATTTAAAAGACAGTCACAAAAATGTTCATTAACACAGTAGTCTACAAGGATAACAAAAGTCACTTGTCTCACGCACGATACACGGCGACGACCCGCAATACACAGACGCTGGACTCGCCGGTCCACTCCCGTGCCGTACACACTACTCCGGCACGCGCCACACGAACACTGGACTCGCCGGTCCACTCCCGTGCCGTACACACTACTCCGGCACTCGCCACACGAACACTGGACTCGCCGGTCCACACTCTCGCCGGTCCACTCCCGGACTCATCAGTCGCGAACAAAGAACTCCACTCAGGCTACCGCTGAGCATGTATTTATAGGGGTGGTGAGAGCCGAGGGTCTGGAATCCTCCACTTCTAGAATAAAAAGGATCCAGACACCTCCAGACGAGTCTTCGTCCTCCCCCCACACCCCCTCGGCCCCGCTAGACAAGGAGGGAGACAGAGAGAACAAGGAGCGCAGCCAGGGCAAACAAAAAGAGCATGCTGGTCCCGCTGTTAGGTACTAATCTAGTTACAATATTTTGGGGAAATATTAGCTCATTAAAACTTCCGTTTTATTAACTTTTTATCAAGACATTGTAGAAACACTCTAAAATAATGTAAAGTGATGGTGAAGGAAGCCAACCTTAAAGGATAGTTAGGTTAGGCCTAGATACAACAAACACACACACCTTTACACTTCCCACTTAAGTTTTCACATTTGCACATTATTTTTAATTTTCGTAAATAATTATTTTTCATATGAAGAAACATTAATGAAAAAGTAATATTTCTGAAAATTCAAAACAATGTGATACTCTGGAAGTTTTAAAGAAGTGATTGATTCTTTATTTGATTTATAAAAAGATCCAAGTGGCTCGTACATATATATACATACCAGTATTGGGGTGAATCTAAACCAATTAGTGGTAAGTGTAAAAGTGTTTGAAGAAATGAAGAGAGAAGTGTTTTTTTCTATCTAGGCCTAACCTATCATTTAAGGTTGACTTTCTTCACTATCACTTACCTTACATTATTGTGCAGTGTTTCTACATTATCTTATTGAACATTTCCAAGCCATACAGCAATTATACATTTTATTAGTTTTTTTATAATTGTTAGTGTAATTTTAATGTCCTTAAAGACATGAGTGTTGAAACCATATTCATTATTGTTTATATTAAGCCCATTTTTAAAACTGATATTTCCATTTATTAACTTTTTTCTTAAAAGTATTTATATTTATAAAAATGAGTGTCATTCATATTTTAAGAACATGTGTTCTAGTATATTTTTTAAATTCTGAAATTTTTAAGGTGTGATACCTATTTATGATAAAAATAAATAAATATATACACTTAATATTTTAATATTATGAATATATTCAAACTCGACTCGAACTTGAGAGCTTTTTTAGAAATACTCGGCTCGAATGAAAAAACCAAAGCTCGCAGACCCCTAGATTTATTGAGTTTTTTTGTAGCTAAACTCTCTAGTATAATTCATTATGCAACCCCTTAAAGCTGCTGTTTAGTAAATTAATTCTCATGCTCTTTGCAAGAACTTAAAAAGATTTTGTACTTAAAGCACTACCAAAATTCTTCTAAGATATATTTTGTATGAATGCCATGGATTCAAAGTATCTTCATTATTACAAGGGCTGTGGAATCGGAGTTGGTAAAAATGTACCGACTCCGGGTAAAATCACAAGCCCTATAGTCTAATATTATAACAACGTATAGTCACTATATAATTTTATACTTTTTTATTTAGGACCAAAATTTGTACGTTGGATTGACAAATGTATTCAAATATAGATTCACAATGTCAAAGAATCTTCCCATCAAGTAATCTTTATTGGAGAATTTTACTGCGGTAATTTTTTATTACTAATTAATGTACTTTGGCCATTTCTAGAGGAGTTGGGAGTCGTACAGTATAAAAATACAAGATTCGAATGTTTGGCATACCGACTCCACAGCCCTGATTGTCACACAGTGTAAGCAAAGGTGAGAGACAAGTTTTAAATTGAAGTCCGTAACAATTATATATATTTTCCTTCTATTTACACTGATTTACTAGACGGATTGAATGTGGGGAGGAAAAACACATAAGTTGTTGGGTAAATGCTGATGAAGGGAGATCATGATTCGATCCCGATCGTGACAGTGGTTTCCCATTCTCCACTTAAATATGGGAACACTTTCTCTAAATTTAACCTTCCTCATCCCTAACTTATTAGCCTAATTAGAACATAAGTATATAACCTGAGTGGGTGGTAATATGTGGAGCTAAAAATATAGATATATCTATTAGACCAACGGTCGGAAACCGGTTTATCACATGACAATTTTCACTCAATCACATAAAGACAACTACATTAGGATGTAGTTGTCTTTGCGTCTTCTAAGCTTTCTTATATATCAAATACTTACACATAATTTTTTAGAATGACCAAAATAACTTTTTTTTCTGTAATAATTGCTAAATTTTGTGTATTCCCATTTTGTAGTGCTGGGTTCATTAAAAAAAAAATTCAAATAATAGATTACTAATGCAAGTTTTGATGTTGATATTGACAGCAGACCCAAACAATTTTTCATATCTTAGGTTTCTTTTTAAATATTGGTACGTTGAACATGTTGTTTTTACTTGGTAGCCTTTGGATTTTAGTGGAGTAGTCTGCTGCTTTTATAGCTTTGTATACAGTTTCACATTTTCTGTCTAAGAAGAACAAACCTTTCACCGAAGGTGAGTTTGTGAAGTGAGCCTGTAAAACTGCTGTAAAATTATTTGCTGAATTTAGAATAAATATTATTAACTTCTATCGATTCTCTCCAACTATCTGTGTACACTGTAACACGTCTATTTTTGAGCTCATGGCCACACATTTAGTCAACCAATATAAATCAGATGTAGAGTCCTTTTGTGTCTTAACAGTTTATAGATAGATAAATCAAATTATATGGTTAGTATAGCTCAACAACTAAGCATTTTTGTTAAAATGAGCTACAACGATTTTTCAAGTAAAGAGTAATTTATGAAAATCACAATAACTGGAACATCTATACATACAGATATTTTAGGAAAATTCTAAAATGAAATGCTTGAGGAAAATCTGGCAGTTCAAAAGTTATCCAGCATAACAATAGATGGTGCTTGTCAATTGATAGGCTTTCTTTCACTATGTCAAAAAAACCAACCACCAATGTAGTTTTCATCATAACTGATACACTGTTGTACATCTGGTTTGCCTTGAGACAGCAGTCTGTGACATCTTCCTCCATAAACAGCACATTTTGGCTGTCTTTTTTTTATTTAGGGAAGGCGTACTCCACCTGGTGCTATGGAATATTGAAAACACTCTATAATTGGTGGTTCTGAGGGAGCCTCCACATTTTTATAGCTAATTTTATGTTGGACAGACACTTCCAGATAAGTTTTAATAATACCTAATCCATTGATTTTATTCAAGAAAATGGTGTGTGCCTCAGGGCAGTATTTTAATCGGTACATGGTTTGCTACTGCGATAAAAAGCATTATGGACAATGTGCGCTTACCTGTCAGCTCAAGCCATTTCATGGAGGGCTATGAAATTTATTGCAGTTCGTCAAGTTTCCATAAGGCTGGTTGTTAGATACAACTCACTGTCAATAATCTACGAACGTAGGCATCGCATAATGGTTATCGCTTCTCTGCAACCAAGACAACAATTGTCCATTTTCATAGAGTATGCCATATATACCCACATCTCAATATTTTAATGGAATACGTTATTTTACCAGTCTCAGCAACCATAAGCTTACTGGATATTTTATTTGATTTTAAATTAACATTGATTCCACATATTAAGGACCTGAAAGTTTTCAAGCTTTACACAAACATATATTTCTTTTAAATTTGCTAACATTTTAAGGTAAAGTATTAAGACTGTAAAAAAACTAGCCCGAGATGTTGATGGATGTCGACATTTCATGAACCCCCGCAACATAAAAAGTGGTTTTTGCAACGCCGTCTGTGTGTCTGTCTAACCCTAAAATTAATAGCAGTTTACTAAGGGATGAAGAGAGAAAAGTTCCATTTTACCAAAATAGGCTATAATGATTCTATCTCTCATTTTAGACTCAATAGTCAATAATTACCTATTTTATTGGTCAAAATTTATAAAAGAGAAATTTAATACCAAAGCGATAACCATAAGATGTGCATCCCCTAGTAAAATAACGAAATTTTTAACCAGAAGTCAAAATTTTATTACGAAGTGTTGACCCTTTGGGACCCAATATTGATATTTTTTATTGATCCAAATATACAAATGAAGACGTTAATGCTTTAAAAATAAAATTATGAAATGTAAAACCAGGAGTCAAGAAATGTTTTACATATGTATAGAGCAATTTTTTCTCAGGTTCACTAGTGTACATTATAGTATGAATTTTGAGTAAATAACTCCATTTTTTAAACAATAGAGCGAGAAAGTGTGTGTGGAGTTTCATAACATTTATTATAATAGCTATAGGAAGGTAGGGTTTAAGCCTGCAGCAAGTTATTTTTAGGGTAAATTTTGATAAATCTTTTCCCACTTCCAACTCTTGAAAATGGAGATACATTCCCTTATTAAATTAAATTTATTCAGCCTTACTTCCTTCTTGTAATAAATATTATATATTCAGAACGATGGAAGGCTAGGTGAGTATTGTAAACATACATTATATGTTTTTATAAATACTCAGAGTAAGCTAAAAAAATCCATGCCATAGTATTCAATATAAAGGACATATATATTCCTTCATTCGCGTCAGGCGTATTAAGGGAGTTTTTTTCTAATAGGCTTTGCATTCTACCTCCATGCAAATGTGGGTACACTTCCTCTAATTTTAGCTTGAAACCGTTAAAATAATTCTGAAAATAAAACATGTTTTTGTTTGACATGTTTATGACATATTTATTAAATTAATCTTGTTACCCTCTCCAACCAGCAAACTCACTCAGAATCCAAAACTCTCGATTACCCCTGGTGAGGGAGGCTATCAGTATAATGGCAGCTTTGGGTAGGTTTTCTATAAAAATTAGGTTATAAATTTACGAATACATTATTATTATTGTAAAAATGGACGTTATCATATCCTAGTTGAGTACGAAACAAGCGTGTTAGACCACGCGCCTGCCGAAGCTGGTACACAGTGTTCAGCAAATGGTCAAATGGTGAACCAGTGATCTTTGGAACGGTTTCTATGTTTTTTCCCAATAATTAAGGGTGCTAACCACTATAGCCTTACACTGAGATATTTCTTATAGAAATGGCATCACCAAAACTTTAAAATCTTTTGTGACCTGATCATAGATTACTTTATTTGTTTTAAGGAGGCTATATCTACACTCCAATTTTCACAAGAAGAGCCCTTTATAAAATAATTTTCTTTTATGACATTGACATTGATAACATTTTACTCTTTATTAATGTTATTTTATAGTTATTTATACTAAATGGTAGCTTTAGACTATATGTCTTGATGTATGAATATATGAAATAACCTCTAATATCTTTTCTAGCTGTAAAAATATTGTGTAACTTCACCGAAGTTACAAGAAACAATAACATTATATATATATATAATAGAAAATCGTTCAAGTTACAAGAAACAAGAACAGTGATTTTAAATATTACTCAACTCTGCTAGCATTTGACCAGATATCGCTGCATATAACCTAAATATCAACAGCCAGCGAAATAAAAACACGTCCGAGCCCCATCTATAGGCCCTGCTGACTAAAGTAATTACCGGGATACAGAGCTAGTTCTAAGCTCGACCACTGACACGCCTTAGAAAGATGTGGAATATAGGACTGTCATCCTGAATGTTCTGAGACAACCAGGTCACGTTGCATTTCCGTCCCCTCTCTCTATTTGTGTTGCTTCCCCCCACCGCACCTTCCTTAATCCATCCTATTATGTTCCAAGCTGAGCTGTGGATTGATTATAAACTGGTGATTTTCCCCTTGTACTTGACTCTTGTTTGGATTCTCACCGAGGACACTTCTTGTCTTGGAAAATGTAAGCTTTGCAAAATTCTCTTTTGGCCTGTTTGTTCAAATTGTAGTGTTTCGGCATGAATATTTATAAACTTATTAAATATTTTTTTAATCATGGATAATACTGAATTAAAATTAGTTTCTTTTTTGAATTTTTGAAACCTTTCCTTCAAACACCAACAAATTTAATTTTCAAAATATGGATTCTGACTGATGTAATACTTGAACCTTGATATCTAATGTTTTCCTTCAGAATGACTTTAAATATTAATTGTCAAAACTTTGAATATTAGTATTATGTTTAACCTCTTGTAAATATTTCGACATTGAATTTTCGGAGACTTTATCGGTTAATGATGTATAATAATGATTTTGTAATTTTTTGTTGATATATTGATTGTTTTTTAAGGACTATATACTAAAGAATGGAAGAATACGTGATGACGTATAAGTTTAAATGTTGAAAAAGATTATGTTGGCTCTTTATGGCATAATTAAAATCCTTTCGTAGGAAACTTGGTTCAAATAAATTGTTCTTTGTTGGTCCATAGGTTATACTTATTTAATACATTAATTACAATATTTAAATATGATAGTTTATCAGTCCATCTGCACTAAAATGAATTCCTGGTTAAATGGGATAGATTTGTATACCTAATAATATATTAGGTAATCTGGGTTGTTGACGCAATCTTCTGTTTATTGCATTTCCTATAGATTATTCTTAACTCTTTTATGAGTTTCTATGTATTGAAATCATTGTTATTAACGTATATAAAGATCATAGAGATTAGATTAGGCTCTGCTGTATATATATTTTGACTGAAGATTTCTGAATAATAATTTTGTGAGATTATTAAATTCAATTGAACTCTTTTTTTTTTTGTATTTCTTGGATAATTAAGATTGTTTTCCATAATAACGATAGTACTTTTTTATTTGACGAATATACATATCATATTGTTGCAGTATTAAAGTTAATAATTATTCTAGAAATATATAATATTGCATTGTTTAAACTTATATATTATTCATTTAAATAAATTATATGTAAATCGTTAACCTCTGATTTATCCTTGATGCGTCATCACACCCAAAACGTTACCAATGTTGTCGCATTAAAAAAAATTACCTCTTGCTATTTAATAATTATTCCTTTTTAAAAACTTAGGTATATATGTTAAGCAATCCATCTGGATAAAACTCATGTGTGTGTGTATTATTTGTGCATTGTTCATATGGGTCTCACTACAACGTTCTGGTTTATTTTGTACGCCTCCCCCTGTCCCTTAAGGGCGCAGGACGGGTACACTTAGTGTAAACAGATTTAAACGCAAGAATGGGCTGCTCTATACTACTTGACCACCAGTACATGTCACTGTTATTTAAAAAACAGTGTGTAGCTGTACTGAAATTTATAATCATTCTATATTTTAGGAATATGTCAACATAAGTGACAACAAATAATTTTTTTATCTTAGCTAGAAGAGCTGCCAACTTTTTTCAACTAGTTTAGAGTAAATGTGATGTGTAAGTCAAAACTGTGGCTGAATATCGGTCGTGCCGAACTGTCTTGGCTAACTTCGTGCTAAGAGCCAAAGTTCTAGAATTCTAGTCAATCAAAATTCAGTTCAATAAAATTAATGGTGTAACTATTTATAAACAACTATCAATAAACTAAAATATCAGGTCAATTCATTCCTCCTGGTGCAATCTGCCTCACATGAGTGTGACGTTATAGTCCGCGTGATCACAGTTGCTCCTGGGTTGGTGTAGCCGCGTAGTGTCAGTAATCTTATTTATCACCGCATCTTACTATACAGATGTAATTAGTTTAATGGGATAGGGATAGTAAGTTATCGGCATTTGCGTAGATGGAGAGTGAGAACCCAACCTACAGTGTTTCGAACAATACTGGATGCAAATATATGGCGAGTATAATCTGACCCAGGATTTCAAATCAGTGCCGCTGGAGAGTTTCACTATAGATTACTCTAGAATAATGTATTGTGAACCATCGGACTAAGCAGCACTCTTGCCATATACTAGACTGGGGGGGGGGGGCTAGCAACCGTTTGAGAATCACCCGATTTGGGCAATAATGGATCTCAAAGTCAAGTGAAGCAGGTGTTTGACAGATAGCCAGTCTGGGGCATGTAATAAATATCATTTTGGGTAGTTTTCCACCATTGATCCACCTGATACAACACCATGACTCAGAGCTAATATCAAGGGTTTTATTCCCTGTCATGTTTACTTACTGTCATAAAACAGCCTGGATGTTGTGCCCTGAGATCCTACCGCTTTAGACAGTGTTGTGATGGTGGTGTGATTATCCATTCTACCTCCATGAAAATGCTGTACACTTCATATCTATCACCATGTTTTTTATAACTTTTAGATGTGCTCGTTAGGTGGAGGGGTGGGGTTCGAATCTTCAATATTTAATATTCACTTATATATCATTTATTATAAGTTATCCTAATCTCTTATTACATTTTATTAATTCATAACTTAACATTTATCGTATGGATCTACCATGGAAATGTTTTAGTTCCTTATTGTCGGGTAGTATTCCAGATACAATTTGGGTCTTTAATCTGCCACTTTTAATAGTAGCCATGACGGAGTAATAAGACTCCTTTGCCCACTATACACTAGTTGAAAAATAAACATTTGCTTATCACAGCATCAAACTACTCATATATGATAATTACTCGTTGGATAGGGAAGAAAAACATTAAAAACTAATGATCACACATAAAATCAAATTAATCACAGATTAAAAACCAATGAGGCATACAAACATCCTCTTAGGAAACAAGGTAAATGTGTTAGCAGTATTGTACACGATCAAATACAGCGCAATTAGAGGGACTATTCAATTACCATGCGAGTTTGAACATGATTGCCTCACAATACTCTACCTATATGACACTAGTTCCAAAACCATGTGTAATCATTAAAGCTTAACATTTACTAGGCTGCGCAATTTAATATTCCAATCTTGCAAAGTTGTCACATGCATATTGCTATCGCCACCCTCTCATTGAATATTCAAGGATTTCTAAACAACATATTTTAGGGATTTCTTAAAAATAAAAATATTATCTTACTAGTTTGTTTTATTGACAAACCGCAATTAATTAATTTAATTTAAAACTTTCATATCATGCAACCACAACATAAAACTTTTTTAATTGACAAGCATCATTACTTAGGTCTTGTAACCACTACAGGTAATTAAGTTGAAAGTTTAGCATGCAAGATGAACTATATTGTGGCAGCTAGAAAACACTTAATATTATTATTATTATTATTATTATTATTATTATTATTAGCACCGCGTCTTACTACCCGTTCGGGTTATACGCACTTACGCTAATGTGTAATGGTAGGGTGATTGTGAGATGAAATGGAGGACCTACAGTTTAACGTGGAATCCGAACCACGGTGGAGACCTGGCATTCCCCACATTCACAAGATGTCTTGTCAGAGGTGAAGGAAGGGTTTGGTAATCAGATAAATCTTTGCCGGGACCTGGGATTGAACCCCGGCCGCCAGCATAGAAGTCTGACACCTTACCCCTAGACCACCAGGTCACCAACACTTAATAACTCTTATCTTTTGTACAGTTTCGGATACAATATCATCTATTCTACCATTTAGAAAATTAATAGGAGTTGCCTCCAAAATGATTCAGGACACACTGAGAGGCACTAGAACGCGGTAGTTCTCCCTCCAACGATGCACAAAAAGGGATCTAACCCACGAGTCCAATTATAGGCTTCCAGAAACCTACAAAAGACTACGTGCATGGATCAGCCATCAATACCCGTGCACAAAATTACTCTACAACTTAAGGGAAATCCAAGGACTAATTATAAGTTCCCATAAACCTACAAAAGACTATACGCATGGCTCCCTTAAATTTACCTTAGTAAGCAATATATGAGTTAATTATGTAAGTGACAAAATGAACTTACAACATATTAACCATAAAAAAAATACATAAATAACTTCATATCTTAAGTTGGTGGCTCACATGAGCACGATGAGTCTCAGTGGGGTCGGTCTGTATTTTTAACCTCGATGATACTGGCGTCAAAAAGGAGTCGACTAGCCACGGCCCACTCCATCTGGGAGAGAGTTTGGCTGTAATTTTAACAATAGCCGAACTCTGAGGATGTTAACTGGAACACGACCTCGATTGTAAACTTCCGCAACTCTCCTTTGAGACTTCTTCAGATTCTGAAAGGCAGTAGAACACCTTTCAGAATAAGAAGGACATTAGGCGTTCCTAGCAGAGGGTCAACGTCCCAGACTGCCAGAAGGGGATGGTTGGGATCCCGACCCAACAATACCGAGGCAGGAGAAGCACCAATAGACTCGCGCAAGCCCGAATTAAATGCCAAATTTAAAAAATCTCTATCACGGTCCCAGAGGACTTGAGACTTGATGTGATAGATGGTCAGAGCTACCTTAAGATGTCTGTTAAATCTTTCCACATAATTAGCCGAGGAATAATAGGGGCTGGTTGTAACATGTTTAATACCCCAACACAAACGTATATCTTTGAACGAATTAGACCTAAAACAAGGGTCATTGTCATGAACAATATTTCTAGGGGCCCCAAATGACGACCATACTCTTAGTAGTAATAGCATTTAGAGTTGTAGTTCCTTTCATGTTTCTAAGCGGAATTAAGACGACAAACTTGGAAAATCCATCTACCAACACCAAAATGCAAGAGTTACCCTTAGTGGAGCGGATAATCGGACCAACAAAGTCCACGAACACTTTCTCCCAGGGGCGTTGAACTACATCGGCAGCATGTAGCACAATGCGAGTGTTGTGAGCAGGTTTAGTTTTAAGGCAGGCTTCACAACTCCTAACCCAAACTCGCACGTCTTTATACAGACTGGGCCAGAAAACTTCTTCGAAATTTTCTGATGGGTTTTGAGAGTTCCCATATGCCCTCCAAAAAGGGAGTCATGAAAATAACTCAATTGCATGGGTCTAATCTTGTGTGGCACAAACATTTTTCTTCTCTCGCCACCTTGATTATAAGAAACTAAAAGCACTTTGAACACACCATATCTACCTGTATCTTCACTTTTTTCTCATTTTTCAAAAAGTTCAATACAAAAGGGATCCTCCCTTTGATGTTAGAGATTGGCATGAAAGACTCTGGAATAGTCTGAATAACAAAAGCCGTTTTCACATTCTCTTCCACGTCAATACCCTCTAACCCCTCATATATCCTAGAGAGGGTGTCAGCCACAACATTGTGCTTGCCAGGAACATGATGGGTATTGAATTTAAACTGTGAAAGGCGCAAAAAACATCTGCCAATCTTCCCAAGTTGCTTTGGGTGAGATCACATCCACGCCAAGGCCATATTGTCCGTATAGAGATCGGATTATCTTTGTTCAAGATAGTCAGAAAATTGCTTTACTCCGAACACGCAAGCTATACATTCCTTCTCAAAGGCGCTGTACCTCCGGATGACGCTGAGACAGCACAGCCCCGAGTGCAAGAAAAGATGCATCCACCTGTAGCTGAAAATAGAGTGAGAAGTCTGGCATCTTGAGCACTTCAGGGGACATTAATGATTTCTTTAATAAACAACATGACTGTGTTTGGTCCTACTCCCAAATGAACTTTGAACCCTTCCTTTTGAGAGAATTCAAAGGAGACTCAATTTCGGAAAAGTGGGGAATAAACTTTGCGTAATAAGCACACATTACTAGGAAACGTTGAACACCCTTGATATTCATTCTTAGGTGCTGGAAAGTCAACAATGGGTTTTACCCGCTCAGGGTCAACCAGCAGGTTACCCAAGTACTTGATGGACGTGGTGACCCACGTTGCCATTTCAGAATTTACCGTAAGCCCCGCATCTCTGAGTTTACACAAAACTATTTCTATATGAGTTAAATGCGCTTCCCAAGTGTGACTATAAATGCATATGTTGTCCAGATAATTAAAGATGAACTTGAACTTACAATCTTCAAAAATGTGATCCAGAACACGACTAAGAGCTTGACTGCCCACAGAACATCCCAAGGGAACGCGGTTAAACTCGTACACTTGCCACGGAGTGACAAACGCAGTGTATTGTTTAGACCGTTCAGTCAGGACAAATTGCAAAAAACTGGCATTGAGATCGATCAGACTATAGAACTTGGCACTACCTACGTGTTGGAAGGCAGAATCTATAGTGGGCAAGGGATAAGGGTCAAATCTAATCTGTTTGTTTACTTTCCGATAATCAATAATCAATCTATGCCCCCCAGCTTTACGGGGAATAATGAAGGCGGGGCTAGAAAAACCAGATTTCGACGGTCTAATAACCCCTTCCTTAAGTATATCCTAGATGAGCTCCCTAAATATTTGAAATTTGGGTGGGGCGCAAGAATACGGACCTGATCTTACGGGTTTGGGGTCTTCCATAACAATTTCATAGGGCAAGACGTCACATCTTCCCCATTTGTGTGTAATTACGTCTGAAAAGTGTTATAAAATAGAACTTAAATCTCTATTCTTAACTTTTACAAAAACATGGTCGCTACGCTGAAGTTCCACGCTAAACGCCACCTTAACATGGGGGGAAAATCCAAAAGAAACTTCTCTTAGATACAAATTAACAATAAGCCCTGGAGCAGGTTAGAAAACCAATTCCTAAAACTACACAAGCAAAGGGGTTTTACATGAGTATCTACCAATCTTAATAGGAATATTAACTCTTTTACTAACCACCAAAGAACCATTAGCAACGGCATAAACTTTAGGAACAATGTTTTCAACAACAATATTGTTACATATCTGAAGAGAAGTTAAAAACTTGGAATTTACAAAAGAAGAACTCGATCCAGTGTCTAACAAACCTAGACATCCCTGGGGACAAATATTAATATCAACAATAGGGGAAGGTGGGCATGGAAGAACGCATCGCTCGGGAGACCCATGAATCACACGGCGCGCTACTAGTTTCCCGACTGACAATTCCTCTGAATATGCCCTATTTGGTTACATTTCAAACATCAAATTTTAGCCCAATCCCTGTTCTCCGATCTTCGCGGGCAAGAGAGGTTCTGCCCCACAGGTTTGGTATCCCGTGCAGGAGTACTAAAACTATTCCTCTGCGTATTGCCAAAATTTCTGGGATATGAACCCACACCTTGGTTGGCGACAACAGGCGCATTAGCAGTCAAAAACTCGCTCTCAGAAAGTAAGGTTCCCTCAGTAAGGGAAGCCAAGCTATGGAGTTTATCCGTAGTACAAGGTTTACTGGCGAAAATAAAATGGTGTCTAGATAAAGGGGACACATTTTCAACTACTTGGCACTCAGAGAGGTTTAACTCTTAACACCTCGGCAGCTTCGGATACAGACAGAATAAAGCTTCTTAAACTCTGCGAAGGGCGCTGAAAGCGGTGTACGTATAATCTACACAGGTTTTCCCTAGCTCTAGCTGGAACGAGATAGTTTGTTTTATTTGTCTCCAACCTAAACCTTGAACCAACCCTTCAGAAAATAACTGGGTCACATAGCCCGAAGTTTTCTCTAAACAAAGTGCTACAAACTCGGATTCGCTTCCTATTCCCAGTTTGCAAATCCTATCAATTTCAACCAAAAATAAAAATAGAGACGAGCTATTCTGACCATCACACAACGGTACACGATTAACAAAATCAGCTAAAATTGTATTTTGAGGTTTTTCACTCACCAAAACACGCGATAAGTCAACTGGAGCCTCACCCCTCATCAGTACTGCAAGGCGACCCATCAACTCAACTGCACCACCATCATCACCCTCCGCCAGGACACCCAACAGGATAGCGCGGAGCCTGACGACAGTGGTGTCCGGTGAACATTGTAATCCTCTCTTAGCTAGCTTGGAAATAAGGCCCTCTTTGTTGAGCTTGTAAACCATGCACTTTGACAACAACCCAGAGTCGCTATCCGCTTCTCCCCCAGCCGTAGCGTCCGTTGTCCCCTCCATGAAACACAAATGAACAGAATTCTTGCTATGTCTTTCAGCCTTCTTATCTGGTTCTGGATGTAGGGGTCTGTGCGTTGGGCCCTGATGACCTTCTCGGGTAGCGTCGGGGTGAAAGGTAGATGGAGGAGGCGGAGTGGTTCGGGAGGTGAAGGAGGATCTTCTGAGGGCATCATCTGGTTCCACTCTCTTGTATTTTCTTCCGTGGACTCTTCTCCAGGATTTCTTGAAAGAGCGCCCGCTAGCTCGTTCTCCTTCCTTGGTCGGTGTTGGAGCGTGAAGTTGTACTATTGTAGTAGCAGAGACCAACGTGTAAGCTTATATCTGCCATCCTTCATATTGTTTAGCCATGTCAGGCATTTCACGTCAGTTCTCAGGGTGAACGGTTGGTCTAGGTATATCTGATACCTTTTGACTGCCCATACTATGGTGAGGCATTCCTGCTCGTTGCTGTAATAACGACGTTCCGCGGGTGATAGCTTTAAGCTACCGTAGGAAATAATTTCGGCTTCCTTCTACTTCTTGGTACAGGACCGCGCCTAATCCTGTTCCACTGGCGTCTGTTTGAAGACAGAAGGGTATCTCCGGGTCGGGTCGGTGCAGGGCTTAAATGTGTTTAAATGCTTCTTTCGTCTGTTCGAAGGCCCTTTGCTCTGGAACGCCCCATTTACATTTCGGAGTCGCTCCTGACCTGGTGGTGAGTAGGTTGGTGATCTCGGCCATGTTCGGGATGAACTCTCGTAGCCAGTTGCACGTCCCGAGGAATTGCTGGAGTTGTCTCCGTGTTTTGGGGTGGGGTATTATTGGATCACCTTGAGCTGTTCAGGGTTTGGGATATTTACTTCTGAGGAGATGATATGTCCCTAGTAGCTGAACTTGGTTTTTCCGAACTCGCACTTCTTCATGGCGCCCGTGAGTCTATATATTTCTAGCCGTGCTAAGACCTTCTTTAGATGTTCGAGATGTTCTTCGTAAGAGTTTGAAAATATGATAATGTCGTCCATGTAGGCGAATCAAAATTTTCCTTGGCACCCCGACAAGACCTGCTGGCTCATCATCTTTTGGAATGTCCCCGGTGCTCCTTTTAACCCGAAGGGTTTCTCCATTGGGTGTACTGAACGCAGTGAGGTGTCTGCACGCCGGGTATAATGGGATTTTCCAATACCCGGATTTAAGATCTAAGGTACAGAAGATTTTTGCTGGACCTATCTCTTGGAGTAACTGCTGGATGTGAATTCGCGGGCGATTCTCCTCTTCTGTAGCCGAGTTGAGTAGCCGATAATCAATGCAGAACCTATGAGTCTTTTCTTTTCTCTCTACGATGACTATAGGTGCTTGGTACTGTGACGTGTTGGATTCTATGATATTGTCTTTGAGCATTTCTTCGACTTGTTTTTGAATTATCTGTTTCTTCTGAAGTGAGTATCTGTAGGAATTTTTCTAAGCTCGGAAACTTGGTGAGTCCTTGGGTGTGGGGTTTTCTGATGGCTCAGCCGATCACTCTTCTCTTCTTTCTTTTTGTTTAAGAGGAGGCCCCACGTTGGGTGCCATCTTTGTTCTTCGGGACTTGCATTGATTTCTATCTCATCGGGCTTTGGTTGGGTGTAGTGAAGTGATGGGTGGCGTACTAGTTCCTGGGGCAGAGGGCGGACTCTGGGTAGGAGGGGTGGAGGAGTGTGTGATTTCCTGCGGCTTCCTTACTTATTTCTTCCTTCTCGATGATCCGGACTTGAAGGTACCAGCTGAGATGGGGGTCCGCTGAAGAAGCTTGGTTCCAGATGTCTTTAGGAATGTGCTCCTGTCAATATTTACAATGGCAGATGCCATACAGGGGAGCGGAAAGGGATTTGAAGTCTGAGAGCCGGAATAGCGAGTGTTACTTAGCTGGTAGGAACGGGGGAGTTGGGGGTGAAGTGTCCAGGCCAAGGTCGATGAGTCGTTGTTGCAGTTTCTTGTCATTGAGACATCGGATGTGGGTCCGTCGTGGGTCTGTGGAGGTCAGGATTTGTTAGTCGGAAAGTTTGTAC